>VMDO01010444.1:0-49839 GCA_007922755.1 Pedetes capensis
AATTGGTAAGAGCAAAAAAAAAAAAAAAAGAAAAAAGAAAAGAAACTACTTAAATATTTATCAGTTGGGAAATGGCTAAAATAACTTATGGTACATCTGATCCACAGAATGTATGAAGCATTTAAAAACAATTAAATACCCCTGTAAGGGAGAACTGGAAAAATCACTAAGTTAAAAAAATTACTAAATTTCAAAGAACAATACATACAGTATAATCTAGCTGAGGCACAGAACTTCTTAATTTTTATCCAGTCTCTGTCTCTTGTGGGCACTGTGACTCTGGTACAGCTGAAAGAATACAAACTCTCTCTCTCTCTCTCTCTCTCTCTCTCTCTCTCTCTCTGTGAGGGCTGAACACAGGGCTGCACACATACAGTTTGCAAGTGCTTTACCAGTGAGCTGCAACTCCCGTTTGTTATTCTTTATCTTGAGACAAGGTCTTGCTAAGTTATACAAGGTGTCTCAAGCCTTGAAATTGTGATCCTCCTGCCTTTGCCTCCCAGTTCACTGGGATTACAAATTTATACCCCTGGGCCTGGGACAAAAGTTCTTCTAATTCCCACTTGGGTTATGTGGGGCCAGCTATTCAACCTCTGCTTTTTTTATGTAGAAAGAGAAGAATAAATAATCTGCCTCCCACATTTATGAGAGCTAAAAACCATGTAAAATAAGTAGTGTTGTGAGATCACTGCCTGGCACATATTATATCCTCTATAAAGGGACAGATTTTTACTAACGATGATAATGAGTGTGATGATGGAGATGGTGGGGACAGTAACAGCACCAGATTACATTTGTTTGGCTGTGACTCTAAGTCCCTTTGAGAAATCATCTCATTTTATCATTGCATCTACTTGTGGAGACATGTATTATACTATATGTAACATCCTGGATTCACAGATGAGGGACTCCATTCTAATGAGGTTAAGTGACTATCAGAGATCATAATCTAGCAAGTAATAGAGTCTGGGAATAGACGTCAAATTTGACCGACTCTAAAGCTCTTGCTCTTAATCACCATACTGCTGGCTTTCTTTGAGGCTGGAGCCAAGAAGTCTGCCTTGCCTGGTTACAAATTACTCTTTTTTCCCTCTCTTTCTTCCTCCCTTCTTTCCTTCTTCCTTCCTTCTTCCCTTTCTTCCTTCTTCTTCCTTCCTTCATGGTATCATTTGTTTTTAAAAATATTTTTTGTTTTTGCCAATTATTATTTCAATTATATGTATTTATGGAGTACAGTGTGATATGTCAATACAAGTATACAATGTGCACTGTTAAAAACTGGGGTAATTACTATTTCCATCTCCTTATCACTACTTTGTGTTTGGAGCCTTCCAGCTCCTCTCTTCTGGATACTTATAAAAGATGTAACAGGTTGTCATGAGCTATAGTCCCCTCACTGTTCTGTGGAACACTAGAACTTCTACTTTGATCTAACTGTGTGATGCTGGTTCTTGACATGTGCTGTGTAGACTGTCTATGCCAGATTCACCTTCAGAACCAGAACCTGAGGGCAGAACCCCAAATCTTCATCTTGTTTGTTGGTTTTCCATTAAAAAAAATGTTCTCTAGGTGAATCTAATGGAAAACCATAGGCTAGCCAATCAATTACATGATAGAGATCTAGATAGGTAAAATATGCCATGGCCAAATTTCACCCTCCCACTGCTAACTGTCCATTTTCAGGGTTTTTTTTTCTTTCCCTTCCATTGCCAGGCATAACCCATAACTGCTTATCACCCTTGCCGTCTTATCAGGACACATTCCTGTGATGACTTGGGGTTACTTTTGTGCCTGACCTTTATGTTACACTGGAAATTTAGTCCAGGTTGAATTTAGTTTTCTTCAGCCTAAGTCATTAAAGAATCCACAGAGGGTTGAGTCTTTTGTATAATATATACAGCCCCCAAGGCACATAAATTCTGAGGCATATGTAAGGTGGCTTGGGACCAAAGACTAGGGGTCTATGTCTCTATCTCTGCCTCTCATTTCTCTCTCTCTTTCCCCCTCCTTTCCTCCTTGTTTACTCTGTCTCACTCTATTTGTCCATTTCTCTGTCTCAAACACGCACACACAAATAGACATGGCCTTGGGAGCAAGAAGAAGATCAGTCTTAAATGTTCTACAGTATAGAGATCAACCAGGGAAAAAAGGGAGAGTAAACTTCTTTCCTACCTCCCCTTCTCTATCCATATCTTGTCTATTCCTGGTACCTCATGTCTTTAGGACACTAACACATTCTTAAAAAGTTTTCAACCTCCTAGCACTGGGGAAAGCAGAACACTGAATGTATCCTCATAGCGTAGCCACATGAAGCTCAGACGCTTCTCCTGTGGGAAGCTTGTCTGCATATTCTTTTGCTTGCTTTACTCTGGTTATAGCAATGCAGGATGATATGTGTGTTCAGAAATTCCACAGAAATGGACCATCTATAATTCACAAGAGCAAACCTCTCTTTACAGCTACACTTGCATATAAGGTACAGCAGAAAGATGTTTTTGGCAGCTTCCGCCTTCTCTAGTGAATTGGAGCTAGCAGGGGAAACTAAGCCTCTCTCCAATGTACTCTGTTTAGATAAAAAATGAAAACATGGGACCAAAGCCTGCTCAGCACAACTCAATCTTTGTCACTCTCTGGGCCTGGATTATCCTTGACTTGAGGGTGTTATTTAACTTATATTCTTCCTTTCTAAACATGCATGAAGCAGGATCAGCTGGCAGTGTGGGATTCCCCCCTTTTCCCTACAGTTTCCTGTTTGTGGACTTTCCACAGATGTTTTCTATTTGCAGCAGCAGTGCACCAACAACTTACTTCTAACAAAAAAGCAAACAGCTTGCCTAGTGGCAATGCAGCACTGATGGAAATGCTCCAGCTAGTCAAGGAGGGAATGTGGTTATTGTAAACATTTCTTCATCAGGCAGTAGGTCCCTTTAATCCCCTACCCTGCAGAACTTCAATGAACCCCCCTACTCTGGCCTCTAACCAACAGGCTATGACTTCAAAAGGAGCATGCTTGGGAAGCAGCGGAGCTCTGGAGGGTGCAGCCCTTTCCCATAGCTGGAGGGGCATAGAGAAGCTTGAACTCATACACTTGAGGAGTGGGGGCCTGGATCAGAAAACCTGGCTGAAGTCCTCAAGGGCAGGTAAAGAGGCGGCACATTGTAATGGTACCGACTGCTAGGAGGTATGGTTGCTAGATTTTGGCCAATAATACTAAGGAACACCCAGTTACTTTTGAATTTCAAACAAATATTTTTGTTGGTATAAGTTTGCCCCATACAACATTTGAGACATAGTTATACTAAAAAGTTATTCACTATTTATCAGAAATCACGTTTAATGTTATCTGACACACCCTCTCGGGGGCTGTCTCTTTGACAAGTCATGGGCCTCTCCAGGCTTATTTCTTTCAGGGATGATTGTTTCTCCGGACCTGTTGGGATATGCTCTTGGAAACTCTGAGAATTAGACATCTCTTCCCTCACTCCTTTCTCTGAGGGTGTCCAGGTGTGCAGATCCAGTGGAGTTTTTCATTTTGTTTTCTGGCAGTGAATCCTCAGCATGGAGCCAGATTTTCCCAGTGGGCAAGTTCCTCAGTGGGAGAGGGTTGAGGCAGTTCTGAACTTATGTTAACTCTTTCAAGCCCTCAGGATTCCATTCAGGAGGAGATGGTCGGTCAGAAAGGTCCCAAGAGGCCCAAAGTGCCTTACTCAGGCAATATCCCATAGACTTGCAGCTTAGTTACTTGCTGATCAGGTAAGAATGGCCGGCTTCTTTCTGGTACAAACGAGATCAGTTTTCATAGACAAAACCAGCTGTGGTGTTGCCTTATTGCCAAGAATAATACGAAAGTACCAGATGGTGGTCTACTATATCAGCCAGGGAATGGGGCTGAAAATATCCTCTTCTCCAGGCTCAGACTTGCAACGTGGAGGGTGATTTTAAATTGCGTTACACAGAACCCTAGGGAGTAGCTGAGCAGCCTGGATCCTAGGCCCCTTCAGCCCAATGCCAACCAGAGTGTCTCCATTCTTAATGGTTATATACTTAGGGTTTATTTTTGTGTTGGAAAGAAGGGTTGTATGACTAAAAGCTTGAAAACCACGGAATTAGAATGAACTCTGACTACCCCAATGCTTTTCCAAAATGATGTGGCCTCTCAAGCCTTTCAAACATTGGTACCATGCCCTTCAGTTCCTGTTATCAATGTCCATGTAAATTGGTTCCGTTCACAATGGACAAACATCCTGCACTCCTTAATTCCTCTACTTATCTTTCCAAAGTTGATTCAAATTCATCCTCCATGGAGAAGCCCCCAACTTACCCCCTCTTCTTGCAGAATTGAGCATAAAGCTGTTCTTCCTCTTCATCCCTGGAGAGCTTTGTTTGTATCCATGCTGTGAGCACATTCTTTATTACTTATTTGTTGATGTGACTGCCTCCTGCATTCATTTTTAAGCTCTCCACATTCAACTTTAAGTTCTTGGAGAGTTGGAAACTGGTTTTGTGTCTCTCACAAAAACCAGCTCCAGACATTTCATGTAGCAGTCCCAGATAGAAGTCCACTCTGCCTGCGCCGCTCCTTTGGCCCACCTCTCCTTGATGAACTCCTCATCTTCAGAACATGGATGGAAAATAGCTTCCCCTGGGATGCCTTCCTTGACTGAGTCCTCACCAAACATATTGTGAGTACCTTTATTATTATATTATTATCATTTAGTTAGATGTCTCCCTGCTACAAAGTGAGATTTTCAAGGCAGAAATTGTCGTCTTCATCTCAGTTTCAAAGTCCAGTGTCTCACATGAAACTGGTCCTTAAATGACGCTTATTGAATGAAGGAATGAAGAACTGAAAAAAAGAGAACAAATTAACAAAGCCCTATCTAGCACAATTTCTTGTACACTAACAGGATAGTTAGGGAATCTATAATCTATATTGTATAGTAGATTAAGAATTTGTGCCAGGTGTGGTGGTATATTTCTGTAATTCCGATGCTCAGGGGGCTGAGGCAGGAGGGTCATGAGTTTGAGGCTAGCCTGGACTACATAGTGAGATCCCGTCTAAAAATGAAACAAAACAAAAACTGTCACCACCATTACCACCAACAACAAAATTCCACAATATAAAACGAACAACAACAAAAAATCCTACATGGGTGCTAGATCTCAATTGCTTGAATTATAATCACAACTTCTTACCAGGCATGCAACTTTGGACAAATTAACCATTTGTGTCTCACTTTTATGCCCTGTAAAATGGAGATGATTAGTCCCTTCTCCTCATAAGATGGTTAAAATGATTATATTATATAGTCAAAGTAGAATACCTTTCATAAAAATGTTAAATAAATGTTAACTATCATTGCTATTTCCCCCACATGTCTATCAGCTTGTTGTGCTGTGGGGGCTTGTGTGTTGCTGTGATTCTGTAAGCTATGCCACCGGTATTTCAGACATCAGCAGGGCCACCTACTGTGGACAGATTTCAGCTGAGCTTCCGGATCAAGACAGACGAGGGAGAAAAACCTAGCACCCTACTTCTGAAACAGTTAGCTATTGAAAAAACTATGAATAGCAGTGAAGCACTGTCAAATATAGTGCTGAATATGAGCCCCTGCTAGGTTGGAAGGCATTCAGAAATTGACTGGGGATGAGTTGCCCGCTCAAAGTAGAGTCAATCTTAATGATGGGAATGGAGTAAAGCCCTTGAGATCTCCATTTCCTGATGTCGCACTACTCAAAAGGAGAAGAAACATAGTGTCTGCAACAATGAGCTCAAACTAAAAAGATTGTGTGCACCTAACAACATCATTATTTTTATTACTATAATTAATTTAATTAAGACAGGGGAGGCTATTATCCCTTTTAAAAACAATAACAAGAAATTGCAAAAAGAATAGATAAATGGGATCACATGAAATTAAAAAGCTTCTGCACAGCAAAAGAAACAATTAACAGAGTCAAGGAAACCCCCATGGAATGGGAAAAAATCTTCTTATGTTATACATCAAACAAAGGTCTAATTACTAGAATTTATAAAGAACTCAAGAAAAAAAAAACCCAAAACCAAACAACCTAATACACAAATGGGCAAAGGAACTGAGTAGACAGTTCTCAAATGAAGAGGTCCATAAAGCCATGAAACACATGAAAAAGTGCTCAACATCCCTAGCCATTAGGGAAATGCAAATCAAAACAATGCTGAGATTTCACCTTACACCAGTAAGAATGCCCAAGATCAATAAAACAAACAACAACAAATGCTGGCGAGGTTGCGGGGAAAAGGGAACACTCTTACATTGTTGGTGGAGCTGTAAATTGGTGCAACCACTGTGGAAATCAATATGGAGGTACTTCAAAAAACTAAAAATAGATCTACCATATGACCCAGCTATAACACTATTGGGAATTTACCCAAAGGGAGATGGGTCATCATACCACAGAGACACCTGCATCTCCATGTTCAACGCAGCGCTTTTCACAATAGCAAGGATATGGAATCAACCAAAGTGCCCTTCAATAGAAGAATGGATAAAAAAACTATGGTATATATACACAATGGAATACTACTCAGCAATCAAGAAAAATGAAATAAGGTCATTCGCAACAAAATGGATGGAATTAGAGAAAATTATTTTGAGTGAACGAACACGAACTCAGAAAGAGAAACAACACATGTTCTCACTCATATGAGGGAACTGATTCAAAATTACATGAAGGAAAAATCTTATTCAAAGGTTGGATCATAACAAAAGGGGGGGAAGATAAGAATGATGTCAATACAAATGGACTAGAAATCGCATGTAATTGTTCTAACAAGATAAAAACAAAGACCACTACAGGAAAAGTTTCTATCTTAAACAGAGCTGGAACCCAAGGACATATAGAAAAATACTACTAAGTAAAAGATAGAGAAGACTTAGATGAGAAACTTACATGGGAAGGGTGGGAGGGGGGAAGCATAGGGGAGGGTAAGGGGTAACCTATATCAATAATGTTTATCAAAATGCATATATGAAAATGTCACAATGAAAAGCATGTCAAAATGAATCACATTATGATGTACATTAAAAATTTCTAAAAAGAAATAACCAGTATATTATCTGTAGTTACATAAAACCATTCCATCATTTCTATAATGTATACAACTAGCACAATATGGCAATTATTAAAAATATTAAGGTATCAGTGGAGTACTGCCCTAGAACAAGAATAAATGTGCTTCCACAGGGGCTGTACCTACCCTCGCACCTTAACAAGAAAGCTGAAAGTCTGTTTCCTCCTGATTCCATCACATCGCTGACCCAGTGGACATGGGCTGGCTGCTCACAGGGCAGGCCTGTGGGTGACGCTCCCTCAGGCTCTGAGCAGCTCCAGCTCTGGGACAGCCACTTCATGTTTATGTTTATTCAGAGTGGTTCCTAGAATCACAGGAGTCACACAGAGGCACAGTTGCAAAAGGCCTGACTGTCTTAGTTAAGTGATATGGGCACAGTGCCTTTTGGGGCTATTGAAACTTTTTGCACTCACCTGTCTCCATAAAAATGCCACTATAATTTTTTGTAAAATGTCTGAGGGCTGAAGGTTGAAGTATCAAAGCCCTTGTCTGAGGGTTGAAGTATCAAAGTCCTATGGATTCTTCATACTCCAAGATTATGGTTCCTTCAAGCACACGTTTCTATTTCTTTTTTTTTCTTCTTCTTTTCTTTCTCCCTTTCTCTTCTTTCTTTTCTTGCTTTCCTTCCTTCCTTCCTTTCTTTTTTTCTTTCTTTTTTTTCAGTATTTGGGGGTTGAATCTAGGGTCTCACACATACTTTACAAGTGCTCTACTACTAGGCTGCACCTCCACCCCATTTTTTAATTTTTATTTCCGAGATAGGGTCTTGCTGAGTTGCACAGGTTGCCCCTGGTCTTGAACTTGCCATCCTCCTGCCTCTTCTTCTGGAGTTGCTGGGATGATAATCATTAGCCACCAAGCCTGGCACAGTTTCTGTTTCTTAATCTGTAGCCTGGGCTGGGGTTTAGTTCAAGTGGTAGAATGCTTTCTCTGCACACTCTGAGTGCCTGGGTTCGATCCTAATCACTACAAAAGCAAGAGAAGAATCTGGCAGCCCACTTGTGAAAGAATCAGCCATCAAAAACCCTATGAGTAGCAGAGAAGCACTGACAATAGTGCAGAGCATGGCACACTGCTGGGTAGTGTTTCATTCTGTTGTACATAGAGTTTTTATGAGTCAGACTCAACTCTACCTAACAACAAACAAAGACAATATGTAGCTGGGTCCCTGGCAGATGTTTGTCTGTATTGGAAATGGGCTTGTGGAAGAAAATACATCATCTTTGGCTGCCAGCTATTTCAGATACAAGGCACTTCTATGGGCTTGGGAGGACATGGTCTTGGCTGGAGTGGATGGAGTGGATAGAGACAAAAGAAGGTAAAAGAAGCTACAATCTGCCTGGCAAGTCTTTGAAATCCCAAAATACATGTAGGCAAAAAATGTGCCTGTGCCATGGCCCACATATCACCCACAGCCAGCAGCTGCCTGTTTGATCATATCAGGGCCAGTGCAGTGGGCCCCTTCTGGGTTCCAGCAGGAGGTGGAGATCTGGAACTGAGAGTGGTCTCTTGTCTGGGAAGGAAATGTGAAATTTAAATTTCATATGTGCTTCATCACCGAAAAAAATATTTGGCACTTGCTAGGAAAATAGGATTAAGTTACTTTAATCCTTTACAGTCACTGATTACCTCAAGACTCAGATAGTGGAAGGGGATCTGAGGAAGGGGAGAACCCAGATTTTTTTCTGTCTTTGGCATTTCACTGCCACATATTGTAGCATCAGGGAAAAGCACTAGGCTGTGGTTCAGACACTGTGGCTCCAGTTCAGCTTCCACCATAACTTGCTGCATCCTGAGAGCTCACTGTGTTTGGCTGCTGTGATCCATAATGTGAAGGGTTTCTAACTTTTTGAGTGCAAAAGGCCTCCTCGGGAGCATTGTTAAATGCACTTTTCTAGGAAGGTGTGCCTATGTGTGCATCTTTAACAAGTCTTCTGGTGACTGTGCTGTAGGTAATCCCCAGATCACTCTGACCTTCATGTTGAGCTCCAAGTTCCCTCAAAAATAAAATTCTATAACTCAGTGGTTCCACATGATGGCAAAGTAGTAAGATGTTGTTTCAAGGTTTATGTACTCTTTTGATCATAAGGAAATCAATGTTCATTTATCCTAAAGTTGATGATCACCCTTATTTATGTTTTAGAACATTGTGCTTCAGTTCCTTTTCTTCTAGGTAGATTTATGTTTGCCAATGGAAGGTTGGCAGTAATGGGCAGACAGAAATTGGGATATGAGCATCTCATAATGTAAAACAAAATCACTTTTTAAGTCAGTGAGTGCAAAACCTAGGTGGTAGAGAGATCTGATACAGATTTAATGACCCACACATGGAATAATTATAGACCTACTTCCTCCAAGTTCTTCCCCCCCCACCACTTTATTGGTAAATGTTGGTGGGTTACAGAGCAACACAACATTTGCTTTTGCCACTATGCAGCTATTACATCACTTTTGGCTACACTTTCATTAATTTACAAGGTTGTAGTAAGTTGTAGTAAAACTCATATACATATTTTGGTTATATTCCCCTATTTTTCCCATGTACTCATTAAGTCTCCTAGGGTTACTTCAAAAGACTTAGCTTGTGGATCAGTAAATGAGGTTTAAGTCCACATGACCTTGTAGGGATGCAGCCTAAAGATGCAGCTCACATCAAGGCCCATCTGGTCCAACTGAAGGACCAGGACTCCTTCCCAGGGCAGTAACCTCTGCCCTACATCTGGGGCCTTTTGGGTGTCAAGGGAGCCAAGATGGCTCTGACATCCAACTGCCTCCTCAAACCCCTTGACATCTGATTGGCCATCTCTCAATTAATGAACTGATTGGATGGTCAAGTGACAACAGCTGATTGGTTCCCATTACAATGCCACATTTGCATCTCCCTCCTGATACAATCACCCCTTAGTATGTGTCAGTCTCTGATTGGCTGGGTTAGGAAATATAAGCATGGTGCACAGGGCACTTGGGATGCCATTCCATCACATGCCATTCCATCACAAGGTCTGACCACTGACCCAGACAAAGAAGCCCAATAAAGAGTTGTTGAAGAGCATTTGAGTTGTGAGCGTCGTCCTTGAAGACAGAAGCAAGGAGCTGCCATGAGCATAAATCTCTGAGCCTGCCTTTTTCAAGGCTTCTCAGAGTAGGTGTGGGCATAAGCCTCCTTTCTGCGTGGCACGACTCTTCAGCATCCTCACCAGTCAATGGGTCTTCAGCAGCAGGGCTTAGCTCCAGGGCCCAGAGCAATGCACCTTGACAGATGCCACCCCACATAACCTGAGGATTCTGTATGCAGGTTTTGAATCATTATTATTAGGGAACACAAGCACAGGTTATCACATATATCTTTGTCATCTCATATTTATAGGCCTAGTACAATACAGAGTACATAATAGATTCTCATTAAAAATTTATGGAATGGAAAAATGATATGATTCTTTAAATTCATGGCTATATAGGAATAATGAAAATAAGATGAAAACATCTGTTTTCTTTTTCCATTAGGTAATAATTTCAGAAAGTGTCTTTTGTCTTTCAATTGCCAAAAAAACAAATTTGTTCATTCCTTTATATATTCCATGAATTGTATCCAGCTATGAAAGAGGCTACACAGATGAAAAAGAAACTGGCATGCACATGATTACATCTATAAGCTCTGAGAGATTTCAGAAAACATTTGGTAAAAGTATCATTTTGTTTTATTTAGAAATATCTAACAGAATATCTCAGACCTGATCTCCATTTTCACTGAAGGAAAAAAATACAAAATTTCTTACTTAGTTCAACAATCAACACGCACAGAAGTAGCAGTTAAGAAATCAAAAGACTCATTGCATTGGAAAAAGCTGTTGCAAAAGACCTCTCTAAAGTGTTGAAAAATAAAGATGTCACTTTGAAGATGAAGGTGAGCCTGATTCATACCATGATATTTTCAATTGCATGATATGCTTACAGAAGTTGGATGGTGAATAAGAGAGACAAGAGAAGAATTAAATCTTTTGAATTATAGTGCTGGAGAAAAATATGGGATATACCATGGACTGCAAAAATAACCAATATATCTGTTCTAGAAAAAGTTCAACCAGAGTGCTCTTTGGAACCAAGGATGGCTATACTATATCTTATGTAATATGTACGTGTAGTCAGGAGAGACCAATCCCTGGAGAAAGACGTCATGTTTGGAAGCATGGCAAATCAGAAAATAAGAGGAAGACCCTGAACTAGATGGATTGGCACAGTGGCTACAACAATGGGCTCAAGCATAAAAAAGATTGTATGCACGGCATGGTTTCTGGTAATGTTTTGTACCATTAAAATAGGGTCCCTATGAATCAGACCTGACTTGATGGCACTTAACAACAACAATTTGTAGTCCAACAAAGTAGCCTTCAATCTTAAAAATAAACCATAAGTTTGCATGCTGGAAAATGGCTTAATTTCCCTTCCCGTCTCCATTCCTCCTGACACCTTCCACCCCCAAGTCTCCTGTATAGAACACTAACATCTCCTAGGAGTCAATCCCTAAAACCGAGCATATCACTACATATTCTAAGTATCTGAGAAATAAACAACAAATCTTCCAGATAATTAATCACTGATGAACATTGATAACATTTCTTATGATAAGTGTTGAAAATTGCACTTGACTGCTGGCTAGATCTAGAACAGACTGCTTCACCTGTCTCCTCCCCATTATCAGCCTTCAGGTCTCTCTTATGGATGAAAGCCTTCCTGTCCACAGGTAGTTAGATGCCAGTTGATCCCCAAAACTGCTGCTTGCTGCTTCCAGAAAAAGGAACAACTAGGTTCTGACAGGAACTCAGATCTGCCTTGGAAATGCAGAAGTCTGACCATGCATTGACTGTGGGTGGGCCATCTCATTTCTTTGAGTGCTCTAAACACATATGTTTGATTTTACCTATTATTCAGTACCATCTATGCCTCCCTTTTCCCTCTCTTTTTAGAATTAAAAATATTGAAGTGCATAGTGAGTGTTGAGTTTTCAAAATTAATCCCAAATCTCCAAGGTAAAGCTCCAGATGGTCACTTCCTTCGTGTTACTGGTAAATCTGTACGTATTTTGCTGTTTCATGAAATGTTTAAGAAGTAAAATGAAACAAATCCATGCAGAAAAATTCAGGAATCCAGTTCTGTAGTAGCTCTAGTTCCTCTAACACTACTATAACACCAAAGGCATTGGGCAGTAGTTCTGAACACAGATAGCACAGCCCTTTAAGGGATGGCGTAGGAATTTGTAGCCATGTTTTGGTTACACAATGTTTGGGAAACACTGTGTGTTATTCAGAGAGGGTGGGTATGTTCTAATTCTAACAACTCAGAGTAAGAAAGATATTTCCCAAGATCCACATGACCTCCTCTTATCCCAAAAGACACTCCTGTAGCTAATTATCTTATCTATAATTGTTTTAGCATAGTATTGTTGGTTTCACATAAATCTAAAGGACTTTTGGCACAGTTATAACATAAAACAATTTTCTAGCAATGTAATTATTATGCAAATTAAAGAAAAATTTTGGTTTTTTGTTTTTTCTCTTTTTCTTTCTCCAGAACGTTACTGGGAGTTATTCTCTATTTTAGAAAAATCACAGCCTTCAGCAATTGCTCGTGGTATTCAAGTCATCAATACAATTTTTCTGTTGTATTCATGCTAATTCAATGTATAAAAGCAAGCATCCAACCATTTCCTTACGTATTCAGGTGAAAAGAGGCCTGAGGATCTTACATATTAAAATCCATAGTATATTATGATCAATTACACTTAATTCTTTAATTGCAGTCCAAATTTTTAGTTTCTTTTGCTGTTAATCTTATGCATATAAATAAGTTATGTTAGGTGCCGTTAAGTCAGGTCCAACTCATAGCAACCCTATGTACAACAGTACGAAACACTTCCTGACACTGCACCATGCCTGGTACTGTGTTAGTGCTTCTCTGCTGTTCATAGGGTTTTCAATGGCTAATTGTTTCAGGATTGTTTTGAGAGTGGCTGCCAGGCCTTTTTCCCATTTTTTGCGGTTCAGAGGATTAAACCCAGGGCTTCAGAGAGTCCATAGCAGCACTCTGTCAATTGAGCTACACCCCAGCCCCAAACAAGTTATTCTAGTTATAAATTTCATTTAAGGAAAGAACCAACAGAATTACAAAGTACCGCCAGGGCATGCCTATAATCCTGAGGGCTCAGGAGGCGGAGGCAGGATTGCAAATTTCTGAGGCAGTCTGAATGACTTAGTGAGATCCTGTCTCAAAAAAAATGGGTTGAGGGTATAGCTCAGTGGTCCAGCACTTGCAGAGCATGCAAGCATGAGGCCCTGGGATCAACCCCCAGTCCTGCCAAAAAAAAAGAATTACAAAGTGCTCTTTATTCAAAAGGTAGTTGAGTAGAATATTATACCTAACTTCTTGGGTAGGGCTGTTTACAGGTTTTTGTGGTTACAAATAGTGCTATGAGCATTCCTATACATTCCTTTTGATATGTGTGTGTTTGCATCTCTGTTGAGTATATTCAGAATTGCCATAGAAAATACAGAACATGCAGTTAAATTTGAATTTCAGATAGACAATGAATAGCTTTTTTACTGTAAGTATATCCCAAATATTATGTGGAGCATACTTATAATGAAGACTTATTTGTTCTTTCTTTGAGATTCAAATTTAACTGGCATCTTGTATTTTTACATGCTAAACCTGGTAACCCTAAATATAAACCTAGGAGTAGGAATTGCTGTATCATAGAGACTGGATTTGCAGCTTTACTACAGCTTACTACATAATGCTAAACAGTTTTACTAAATTGTTGTTGTTGTTAGGTGTTGTCTAAATAGCTTAAGTAAATTAAACCTTCTCCAGTAATATATGAGAGCTCTTTTTTAAAAAAAAATCATGAATTACATGCCTGCATATATATATATATATATAATATATATGCAGGCATGTATGTATGTATATATACACACACGTGTGTGTGTATTTTTTATTGGGTAATTCATCTATTCTGGAGCAAATATTACACTATAATGATTACATATTACCAATAAGTCTAATTTCTCCCATCTATCTTCTTTAAAAAGTATCTGCTATTCTTGGTCCCTTGAATTTTCAAAACACACTTCAAAGTCAACTTGTCAAGTTTTAAAAAAATATGCTGTTATTTTTAATTAGTTATTACATTGATTCTACAGAACATTTTGGGAAGAATTTCCATCTTCACAACACGTAGTAATCTAATCCATGAACACTGTGCATAACTTTCTTAATTTAGTACTCTTTTAAAAATCACTTTATTCTTTAACATTGTTAACATATAACATAGTTGTTTCAAAGTTTCACTTTGATAATTCCAAAGTATATATTTCTGTGCCTGATTCTATTGTCTAATTCCAATTTTGACCATTGTTGTTGTTGTTGTTAGGTGCTGTTGAGTCGAGTCCGACTCATAGCGACCCTCATAGGGTTTTCAATGGCTGACTGTTTTTCGGGATTGCCTTGGGAGTGGGTTGCTACGTCCTTCTCCCATTTTTGCAATGCTGGGAATTGAACTCGGGTCCTCAGAGACTGCAGCGCAGTGCTCTACCAACTGAGCTAAATCCCAGCCCCCAATTTTTTTTTTTTTTGACCATAGGACATTTGTAATTTTCATGTTCCTTATGCGTCTCAACATTTTTTAGGCCAAATGACAGTAGAAATTGGCACAAATAACTAAATCTTAGCAAAAGCCATGCCCTACTTCTGATAGGCTGCCAATAAGGGATACCAAGGAATCCAATCTAGTTAAACTGAATCTAGCTTGTTGCTACTTTAATTATATTCTGCTCACTACAGACTCAAATGTTCTGAGAGGGATTTGTGTTGTTAGGTACCATCAAGTTGGATCCCACTCATAGCAACCCTAAGTACACCAGAAGGAAACACTACCCAACACTATGCCATGCATGCAGTCTTGTTATGCTTGAGCCAAATGTTGCAGTCATTGTGTTTCTTTTCATTTTGAGTCATGCCACATCAGCAAATGGAGGTCCAGGTCCTTTACTCCATTACCATCATTAATGTCAACTCTAAGGAAGCAACAGTGCTCTCTAGTCATTTCTTGAATGCCTTACAGCCTGGAGGGGACACGCTCATTTTCCAGCACTATATTTGCCAGAGCTTCTCTGCTATTCACAGGGTTTTCTATGGCCAATTGTTTCAGGAGGGAGCTGTTGGGTCAGGACTTTCCAATTCAGCAAGGCTTGGGATCCAGCCCTTAGCAGCTTCCCAAAGTTTCTTTATGCCTTACAGCTAAGCCATTATTTTTCTGAACAATGGGAGATCTTATAGTGCTTTACAGCCTGGCTGCCACCTTTTTTGGGGTCCTTGGGGATTCTCTAGTTTTCATTCATAACTTCAGCTGTCCAGACAATTCAGGGTCTCTTTCTGCCTTCTGTTCTACTCCCAGTCTTTGAGGAATGATGGCAGTGAAGTCAGTGAAGGCTCTAGGTTCCTCCACAGGATGTCTCTTGGTTCCTTGCTCCTCCCCTAGACTTCAGGAAGCAGCTTTAGGAAACTTGGCGACAGCAGTTTTTAAAACTTTTATATGCTATCTGTTGCTGCTATATAAAAATGCAATTGCAGATTGAGTATCCCTTATTCAAAATGCTTGGAACTAGACAAGCATTTCAGATTTCAGAGTTTTTCAGGTTTTGGAATATTTGCATAAATATAATGAGATATCTTGGGGATGGTTTGTTGCTGATGGTAGGTGCTGTTGGATCCAACTCACAGTGACCCTCATAGGGTTTTCAATAGCTGATTGGTGATGGGATCCATGTTTAAATACAAAAATCATTTATGTTTCATATATACCTCAGACACATTTCCTGTAGGTAATATTATACACTATTCCTGCATTCCATACAATGTCCCTGCATTTTGACTGTGGTCTGTGACATGAGACCAGGTATACTATTTTCCATTTGTGGTGCTAATGTGGCATTCAGAAAATTTTGGATTTTAAGATTAGGGATGCTCAACCTGTATTAAGAATAGTGAGCTTGTGTTCAGTAACATTGCTGAATGTACTCACTAATTCTAATAGCTTTTGAAAATGCATTTTTTTAGAATAACAAACAATTGCTCAACAAACATCAGAATGCTGCACTGGTTAAGACTGTAAATTGCTGAGCTAGATGGCCTGGGTTCAAATCCAAACTCTGCCACTTGTTGGCTAGCTGTGTGATATCAGTCAAGTTTTACTTTTCTGGTTTTGTTGTTGTTGTTTTTGTTGTTGTTTTGTTTGTTCATTTTGTCTCTAGTTTGTTACTGATAAAAAATGGCTAACAATAGCATCTGCTTTCCAGGTTTGTTGAGTGGGTTAAATGAGTGAATACATGAACAGTAGTTACAACAGTGCCAGGCACATGAAAAGAGCTCCACAGAGCCAGCTAAGTCTCATTACAGGCCACCTTCACATTGTTCCTTGTGTCCCACCTATAGCAAAGGGTTTCCCCACTGCCTCGAGCAAAACTCTGTCTTTCTTTGTCTAATTCCTTTTCTACTCTTTAAACTATCAACTCATCTATCGTCTTCAGGGAAGGCTATCTTTAATACCCAGCTAGTCCATATGTTTTGTGCATTTTAGAAAATGTACCTTTTCCTTGAGATATTTTGACTTCTTCTGCAGGAAAAGGTATTGTAATGAGTGCACATAATGCCTTCTTCATGAAGGTGCCCCCTAGAGTTGTGCAGTGTGTTGGATGGAGAAGCCTTGCTTTCCCTTGCCAGTCCCCAACCAAGGTCATGTTCCCCCAGATTTTCACTCATATAAGACCCTATACTACCTCTCCAGAATATTTAACACATGGGAACCACTCAGATACAATCCCTTTCTAGAATCTACATCCCAGGAGGGATGTCTGCATTTCACTATTGACACATAATGGATGCTCAATATATATTTTTGAACCAATTAATTCATAAGAGAATTTTAAATTCTCCTATGAAAAATTAAAATAGGGTAGCATGGGCTTTCCTTGTATCTGAGTGCAACTGCAATGCCCTATCCACAGGGAGCTACTACATTTCTCAGGAAGAGCAGGGAGGGTCAAAAAAGATTAGGAATGTTTCAGCAGAGGCCAGGAACCCAAGAAGCTGCTTTTCTTTCTCTGAGCATTCCCTACTATTTCTCTGCTCCTTAAGCATAAGCTAGAATGGAGAAAATACTGCAGGATATACCTTATTCATTCAGAATCTTATATCAGCAGCTGATATTTCTATTGACCTTCCCAAGTACTGGTAAAATGTGATTGGCAAACTTCCAGAATCAAAAGGGATGATTTCTTTAGATGAGTTACCTCACCCAGAAGAATTAATGTCAGCTACTATAATTTCCAAATGAATCAAAGTAAATAATACAGAGATCTAGAATTAATGGAATGTATCCTGCTTGTACTAAAATAAAGAGAAACATTCTTGATTTTATTAAAAAGTAAATCATGTTATTATTCAGTCCATCCTTCCCTGCTGGCATGGAAGGGCAAGAGAAAATTTGAGTTGATTTTACACTAAAACAGTCAATGTAGAGATGAAAATTTCATCAACTCTGATTAGTTGATGGTAATAAGTCAGAATATCGTACCTATGATTTTCAATGATTACCTATAATAACAGCTTGCCTGCCTTAAGTCTTCACTCTGTACCAGGCCCTGGATAAATGTTTATGGGCATTAGCTCATTTTGTTATTACAACAAGATTTGAAGGTGAATAAAATCCCCCTCATTGTGCAGATGGAGAAAACAAGTCAAAGAGGCATTAAGGTTAAGATTTTTCAGTTGGCACAGCTGTGAATAGTGGTGTTGAGATTTGAATTTGAGGTCCTAGATTTGCATTTGCTCAAAGGCAGAAGTAACAGTCCAATCAAAGTTTCCTGGATGCCTCACAAACATTCTAAATGTGTGGACAAGAGCTGTATTTGTCATACCACCAAATTACTTGGTCAACCTAGTGACTTTAAAAAACAATTGTTATCTGTATCCTGCCTATCTCCCATGTGTCTGTCAGGTTGTTGTGCTGTGGAGGCTTGCATGTTGCTGTGGTGCTGGAAGATATGCCACTCGTATTTCAGGTACCAGGAGGGTCACCCATGGTGGACTAGTTTCAGCTGAGCTTCCAGACTAAGACAGATTAGAGAGAAGGATCTGGAAGCCCACTCCCCCAAAATAATTAGCCATGGAAAACCCTATGAACAGAGAGAAGCACTGTCAAGTTTAGCGCTGGAAAATGAGCCCCTCAGGTTAGAAGGTATTCAAAAGATGGCTGGGGAAGAGTTGCCTCCTCAAAGTAGCGTCGACTTTAATGAGGAATGGAGTAAAGCCCCTGAGCTCTCAAGTTGCTGATGTGAGAAGAAACAAAGTGGCTGCAACAAGAGGCTCAAACATAAAAAGATCATGTGCATGTGTTGGGTAGTGTTTCCTTTTGTTGTACACAGTGTCACTATGAGTCAGACCAATTTGATGGCCCCTAACAACAACAATGACATCTCCTTTTGGCTTGCCTCATAGTAGAAACAGATTCAAAAGGAGGCACAAAAGATTGGATCAAGCAAAGCCTTTCCAACTGTGTTACCCATTGTTCAGAGGGGAAAAAAACTGAATTGGAAGCATTTCTTTCTGTAGGTGGACCCCCTCAGGTCCTGGAGGCTCTCACTCTTCCCCCAGGTAAGGAGTTATGAAGCCAATCACCTGCGCTCCCTTTTAGGCCGACCCTGTGCCCTGGTCATTCTCATTTCCATAAATGCACCAGCAACCAACTACCATTTATAAAGGCTTTACAATGGGCTGGATATGATGCCAAACACTTCAAAAATATCACCTGGACAATTCCTTGGCACCCCTATGACCGTAGGTCTATCTTATGCCGGGGATGTGTGGAGTCACCAAACCACCTTTCTCCCCTACCATTTCCTGGGCTCTTCCTTTCCCTTCAAAGTCACCAGCCTTTCTTAGAGTTAGAAATGTTTGTATAACTGAGCTCTGATTAGGCAAAAGAGACACACTGTTGTGGGGATGATTTTCCCTGCAGACAGCAGCATCTATGAATTGGGGATTATTGTTGACTCCTTTTATAGATGAAGGTGAAGTTGAATGATGAGCCCAAGTTTACACAGGTAAGGACTTGTAGACCTGAGGCTCAAACCCATGACTGTCTGACACAAAGTTTCTCCCTTAACCTTTCTACCTACCACAATTTGCTGCCTTGGAAAGTAGACTCACAGCCACCACTACCCCAGGACCATCCCAAACACTATAGCTCTCCCACAGCTCCCAAACAGCAAGCGGCAGAAAATACTGCCTTCTGTTACACACACACACTGAATTCTTTCTTTATCTGAAAGAGTGTTTCAATCTGCTCCAACATTTGTACTAAATTAAGCTATTACAATCTATTAGACTGCATTTTTGGTTAATCCCATATACTATAAAAGATATTTTCCATATAAAAAAAGATTTTATAATTTTTTATAAAAATTGTATTGCTGTTATGAAATGCATCTGGAGTTTATTTGCATAACATCAAGTTTCTCAAAGTTTAGCTCAATAATTAGGCACTGCTGTCATGATGAAAGTTTGGAGATCTGCCAGACATGTTTCTAGAATTCCATTGTCATCTCAAACTTCACCTTCTCTTTTGGGAGCTCTATGCATTTTCTTTTGGTGCCAGTGTAAAAATACTATGGAAAAATGTAATCATCATCCAGACTAGAAAAGAAAATCTGCAGTGAGCTGTGTTGAAACAGTTCAGATACTCATCTGTTTGAGAGAGTTGAGAAGATGTTTTGCCTGGAGTTGGGGGACAGCTAATACCTTCTTCATCTTCTTCCCAGTCTTAGGATGTTATTCTTCGGTGTGTGCAATCCATTTCCCCTCCCCTGTCACCAGCATTTTTTTTTAGTGATGTCAAGAAAATTTCTTAATTTTCTGAGCTTTAAATGAATGCCTTTCAGAGATAGTCTTATAGATCAGGAGTCACTGAATTCTTACCACAAAGGGACAGATAGAAAATATTTTCATCTTTGTAAGCTATAGGTCAGGGCTGGGATTTGGCTCAGTTGGTAGAGCACTGCTCCACACTGAGGACCCAGGTTCTATCCCCAGCACTGCACAAACAGGAGAAGGACATGGCAATCCATTCCCAAAGCAATTCCAAAACTATCAGCCATTGAAAACCCTATGAGGGTAGCTATGAGTTGGATCCTTTCTCAACAGCACCTGACAACAAAAACAACAAGCTATAGGTCTCCAGTGCAATTACTCAGTTCTGCTGTTTTAGCACAAAAGCCACCATACCAATTCATAAGTGAATGAGCATGGCTTTGCTCCAATAAAATTTTACTTTCAGAAGCAGGTGGCAGGCTAGATTTGGCTTATAGGACAGTTTCTGATATCTGCTATCAGCAGTCACCTAAGCAATATTATTTATTAACTTGTTTATTCATTTGCTTGTTCAAAGAATATTTAGAGGGTTACTTTGTATGTTAAGCACTATTCAAGATCTAGAGAAAGAGCAACAACCAGATAGGTAAGGACTTTTTCTCTGAACCTTTCTTGACAAAAGGTTGAGCAATAAATAGGTAAGCAAATAATTTTGAATAATAATAGGTGCTTTGAACATATTAAAGCTGAATGTGTTACATGGGATGTTTGGATCCTGGAGGAATATGTGTGCAGTAATAGAGATATGAGGCCAAGGAGGTAACTTAGCAGAGGCTGGGTGCCTGTAAACTAGCACCTTACATAACAGTGTCCTTATTAAACCACCATATTATTATAACTTTTTTCATAGAATGCAAAACCAAAAGTCAGAGATTCAGAGAAGAAACATAACTTGCCTATGATTCATAGCAGCTAATGGTAGAGCTGGAATTCAAATCCCAGCTGGAATCCAAATCTGCTTGTATCCAAGGACTAAGGACTTTCAGTTTCTCTCAGGAGCTATCGTTTTTGCTAAGAGTCCCAGGAAGTTTTCTGAGAGTTCCCCTTTTGACTCTAGTGAATTTTAGGAAATCAGGGTTGGAAAGAAATTGAAGGACATCTTCATTCACCCTTTTGTTCAAGCATAATTCATACCTTTAACAAATATTTACTGAGCACCTACTATGTATCAGGTACAATTGAAACTATGATAGTGAGCCAGACAAGTAAGGTACCTAAACAGCAGTGTGCTGGCACATGTTGAAACTGGTTCTGCCAAGTACAGAGGGAGCCCTGATTTGTGCCACCTGCTCATTCTCACAGTGTCAATACTTCTACCAGAAATGATTTCATACTGTTAACATATCATGAACTGGCTTACAAAATTCTTTCTTTATTTAGTTACTTGGGGGGTTGAACCCAAGGCCTTACACATACTTTGCAAGTGCTCTACCACTGAACTGCACCCCCAGCCCATTTTTTGGTTTTGAGTCAGGGTCTTGCTAAGTTACTCAGGTTGCCTCTGGCTTCTAACTTGTGCTCCTCCTGCCTCTACCTCCCAAGTTGCTGGGATTACAGGTGTGTATCACTGCATCTCAGAGAAAGTCTTGAAAACCTGTTGATGGATTCTCAAGACCAGCTATGACCTAGCTTCATCACACCACTATGCCATTGACCCCAGTGCAGACAGGCTGATGGAAATACAGACAAATGAACAGAGTTTTAATATAGAATGGCAAGTGCTATCACAGGGAGTAGAGATAGTCTATTTTTTGTGCTGGGTTAATGCAAAACAAATGGGCACTTAATTCAAGCATGAAAACACAAAGAAATTTTTTAAAAATCACTGTGGTATATACTTGACACCAAAGATGTAGATATTTGAAAACGTATGTATTTTGATAGATAGAAATCTTCACTTTTTGTAGAAATATTTGTCATCTGGTTCACATATGCTAAATGGCCTTTGGCCTCAATTATTCAGTTTTGTTTTAATTCTTTCTTTTTAAGGGAGTTTCTTATTGTGTGTTACCCTCCAAGTTTTGCCCATCCAGAAATTTAGGATGAATCTGTGTCCTGACATTTCACTTTCTTCTTGCAGAGAATCAACAGGTATTGAATTTTAAAGTGTGGAGGGAACCTTCTGCCTTCTGTTGTCCTGGTGTTCACAGTCGGGTCTGAGTGTGGGGAGCCTGGGGCAGCTATAGTTGGACCGGGCCTGGAGTGAGCTTCACACTGCTCTGCAAATGGCTGTGGAGCGACTGTGGGAGGAGGGCATCTTGCTCTACTTCCCACAAAGGAGGGAACTGCAAAGATCACCCCTGTCCCTGAGTATAGAGATTCATTTATAACACACTCTGATCCTAAGACTGGGCCACCTTGACCTGTCAGGGCATAACAGAGAGCTGGCCCTGCTCCATAGAAGATGTAACCCTCTTCCTCTATCCACATCATACCCTCTCTTCAGGACTGCTGTCCACCTGCAAAGTTGTATTTCCTCTCCAAAGAGTGGGATTGTCAGAGGCCATATGGGGACACAGCCTAGCACTGCTGCCTATGTCCTGAGGAATTTCCCCACTCAGGGACCTCTACTCAGGTAGGACCAGGTCCTTGACTCCATTGCAGAAAAGCATTTGAGGATGAGTCCGAGTGAAACAAAGTTAGTGAGTTTATTAATTAGGGAAAAGAGAGTACATGTTTTAGATTTAAGCATAGGCATTCAAAAAGAAAAGAGAAGATGCTTAAGAAAAGAATAGTAGTACGTGTCTGAGACGTGGATGCTTCATAAGAGAGGAGAATAGTTTATGCAAAGAATTATAGTATATGTCCAAGACATGGACTCACGCTCCTTACCTCACAAAAGAGATCCCAACTTAATGAAAGCTCTGAGGTTCAAGTCTTGCCTCTGCTATTAACTGTTGTGACTATGGACAAGTGACTCAATTCATTCTCTCTCCCTCTCTCTCTCTGTCTCTCTGTCTCTCTCTCTCTCTCTTTCTCTCTCTCGGTCCACAGAATATCAAGTGTCAGAATTTTGCTGCTCGTCTTCTCCAGTTGAAAGAGTTTATCTATATGAAGCCCCTTTCCTGCCCCCCTCAGTGATGGCTCTCACAGAACAAGAACAAATGACAAGATGGAATTTTGTCAGGGTTATCACAGGCTACTTCATTTTTCAAATTCTGGAGCCATTTAAAGAAAGGCTCATTTTAGAATTAAAATATAGCTGGCCCCAAATAAGTAAAAAATATGTATCAAAATCCACATCATTTTATAATCAAGATGGGCAGGAATGCTATTGCCACGTGGATGGCCTTTTGAAAGTGTCATCAGCTCTAAAATATGTAGCAGACTAAAGTGAATTCTGGGACTCATGTGACTACAGAACCCTTTTAGTCACATCCACAGGCAGCTACTCAATTCTCACACCCACCGTCTTTGTAAATGAGACAGCGCTGGGACCTGTTCACACATCAGCTAGAAACATTTGGGAAAAACTGTTGCCAGAATGTTGATGACCAACATGTGCGTTGTCATCCCCACACCCCCTGAGCTGTAATTGCCTTTCTGGTATTGCCAACAACCAGGACTCATCAGTGCTTTCTGGTTGTATGCCCAGATTCACAGTTCTTATGGAAGTGGTCTGCAGGCTGATTTCTCTGGGGTCCTCTTTCCAGTTACCCTGTTCACTTTGCCTCATTCTAAGTGTGCTGTGTGGTCATCTGTGTGTCTCAGACCATCCTGGCACATGGCACAGTGATTCTAAGCCTAGCCTCACTTCATTTGTAAAGGAGACTTACATCCCAGAGACTGGAGATATGAATAATAAATGGATGGGTCCCAGACTAAGTAGGACGGCTTCTAGTGTAAGGTGTGATGTAATAAAACAAAGGAGTCAGAATAGTAAGGAATGGACTCTACTCCAAACGAGAAAGATGGGAAAAGCTCAGAAACTGCAAAGAAAATTATAGGATGGCCTCAGAGTGCAGAACGGAGCTGAGCAGCAAGAGAGAGTGAGCAGGACACATCTCCAGCCATGGTGCCCTAGTGGAGGAGGGAATGAAAGATGAGATTGAGGAAATACTATATTGAGATATCAACAAAGAAAAAAATTAAAGTAACGTGACCACAACTTCCAAGAACTCTATGACATAATGAAGATATCAATCCTAAGAATCCAGGGGGTAGAACAAGGAGTTAATATAAAAATTAAAGGCAGAGAAAACCCATTAAATAAAATTATAGCAGAAGGCTGGGCTCACTGGCTCACACCTGTAATCCTGGAGACTTGGGAGGTAGAGGCAGGAGGATTGCAGGTTCTAGGCCAGAGGCAGCTTGTGTAAATTAGCATGATCCTGTTTCAATATAAAAAAAAATGGACTGGGTTTGCAGATCAGTGGTAGAGCACTTGCAAAAGCATGAATGAGACCCTGGGTTCGACCCTCAAGTACTGCAAAAACAAATTACATGTGTGTGTGTGTGTGTGTGTGTGTGTGTGTGTCTTAACTCTTCAGAAAGAAATAGACATCCAACCACAAGAGGCATTTAGAATACCAAATAGACATGACCAGAAAAGAACTTCTCTGCAACACATTATAATTAAAATACCAAGAGTACAGGAAAAAAGTATTAAAAGCTGCAAGAGAAAAACACCAACTCACAAAGGCCTATCCATTAGAATAACATCAGGTCTCTCAGCGCAAACTTTAAAATCCAGGAAAGCACGGAATGATATATTTCAAGCTCTGAAAATAAATGTTATATCCAACAAAGCCATCATCTAAAATTGATGGAGAAATAAAGACTTTCCAAGACAAACAACCACTAAAGCAATTCATAACCACTAAGTCAGCATTGCAGAAGATACAAGAATCCTATGCACACAGGAGAAATAAAGACAGTCTCAATCATAAGAGTACAGGAAAGAATAAACTTCATGAGAGGAACAGATAAACTAAAGAGAAGTAGGAAAGAATCAGTTATGTCTAACTCAAAAAATTAGCAAAACCTGAATATGAGTAAGGGAAGAAGAAAAGAATGAATAGTACATGAATCCACCAAGAAAATACCCAATACAATTACAGAAATCAGCAAAGCCTTCCTAATAATAATCCTAAATATAAATGGTCTTAACTCTCTTATTAAAAGACATAGATTAGGGCCGTACGTGGTGGTGCACACCTATAATCCCAGCGGTTTGGGAGGCGGAGGCAGGAGGATCGCAAGTTCGAGACCAGAGGCAGTCTGTGTAATTTAGCCGGACCCTGTCTCAAAAAGTAAAAAAGAAAAAATGGGCTGGGGGTTCAGCTCAGTGGTCCAGCACTTGCAGAGCATGCAAGTGTGAGCCCCTGGGTTCAACTCCCAGTACAAAAAAAAAAAAAAAAAAAAAAAAAAAAAAAAAAAAAAAAAAAAAAAAAAAAAAAAAAAAAAAGACATAGATTAGTAGATTGGATTAAAAAACAAGATCCAACCATTTGTTATCTTCAAGAAACACATTTCACTGGCAAGGACACTCCCAGACTGAAAGTGGAAACATCGAAATTAATATATTAAGCAAGTAGAAGCCAAAAAAAAAAAAAAAAAGGTGAGCCTCTATTCTTATATCAGACAAAGTAGACTCCATGTTAAAATGAGTCAGAAGAGATGAAGAAGGCCACTACATATTAATAAATGGAAAAATCAATCAAGAAGATATGACTATTGTAAATACATACACACCGAACTTCAGTACACCCAAGTTCATAAAAAAAAAACTACTGTACATAAAGGGACAAGCTATGTCCAGATACAATAATGGGTGACTTTAAGAACCCACTCTCATCAATAGGTAGAATATACAGGCAAAAAATCAGCAAAGAAACTTCAGAATTTAAAAGCACAATAGAGCAAAGAGACTTAATAGACATCAACAGAATATTCCATCTCAAATCTAAACAATATGTACTCTTCTCAACAGTCCATTGAACTTTCTTTAAAATGGATTACATTTTAGGCCATAGATCAAATATTAAGAAATAGAGAAAAATTGAAATAATTTTGTGTATCTTACTGGAACATAATGGAATAAAACTAGAAATCAACAGCAAGAGAAATTACAGAAAATATAAAAATACATGGAGATTGAACAAAACACACTTAAAAGATCAATAGGTCCTCGAAGAAATCAGAGAAGAAATTTAAAACTATAGCATCAAATGAAAATCAAAACACAACTTACCAGAACCTTTAGGATACAGCAAAGAGAGTTCTGAGATGGAAGTTTATTGCTATTAGTACCTACATTAAAAAATCAGACAGGACTCAAATAAATAACTTGATGATATACCTCAAGGTCATAGAAAAACAAAATCAAGCAAAACCCCAAATCAGTAGATGGAAAGAGGTAATAAAGATCAGAGCAGAAATTAATCAAATGGAGCCAAAAAGAACTAAAAAGAATTGATGAGATAAAGAGCTAGGTTTTTGAAAAGATAAATCAACAAACTCTTAAACCAAACTAACCAAAAGAAATAGAGAGAAGACTTAATAAATTAAGAGATGGAAAGGGGGGGCAGATACCAATGAAAATCAGAGAATCATTAGGGAATACTTTGAAAACTTATATTCTAAAAAACTGGAAAATTTTGATGAGATGGATAAATTCTTACACACATGTGACCTACTAAAATAAAATCAAGAGGATATAGATAATTTAAAGAGACCTATGATGTGACTGAAAATACCATGGCATGAGTCAGACGCACCTTCGTCTTCAATGTGACATCTTTGCTTTTCAATACTCTAAAGAGATCTTTTGCCACAGCTTTTCCTAGAGCAATGCGTCTTTGGATTTCTTGACTGCTGCTTCCACGGGTGTTGATTATAGAGTCAAGCAAAGCAAAATCTTGGACAACCTCAATCTTTGCTCCATTTATTGTGAAGTTGTGTGCTGACCCAGTTGTAAGGATTTTTGTTTTGTTAATGTTTAGTTGTAACTCATATTGAAGGCTATGATCTTTGATCTTCATCAGTAAATGTTTTAAATCCTCTTCACTTTCAGCAAGCAGAGTTGTATCATCTGCATAATGCAGGTTGTTAATGAGTCTTCCTCCAATCTTGATGCTGTGCGCTGGAGACGTCTATTGAATATACCATGGACTGCCAAAAGAACCAACAAATCTGTCCTAGAAGAAGTGCAACCGGAGTGCTCCTTGGAAGCAAGAATGGCCAAACTGCATCTTACATATTTCGGACATGTAGTGAGGATAGATCAATCCCTGGAGAAAAACATCATGTTTGGGAGAGTGGCAGGTCAACACAAAAGAGGAAAACCCTCCACCAGATGGATTAACACAGTGTCTGCAACAATGGGCTTAAACATAAATAAGATGGTTTGCCTGGCACAGAATCAGCAAGTGTTTCGATCTGCTGTACATAGGGTAGCTATGAGTCAGACTTGACTTGATGGCACCTAACAACAACAGTAAAGCGACCTATAATGAGTATTGAGATTGAAGCAATTATGGTCTTCTAACAACCACCACAACAAAAAGACCAGGATCAGATGGATTCACTGCAAAATTCTACATGATTTTTAAAGAAGAATTAATACCAATGTTCTTCAAACCATTCTATAAAATAGAACAGAAGTAACACTACCAAACTCATTCTATGAAGTATTATCCTGATCCCAAAACTAGATAAGGATACAACAAAAGTACAGAACAATTTCTCCAATGAATGTAGATATAAAAGTCCTTAATAAAATACTTGCAAATCAACTTCAACAACACATTAAAAAGATCACGCACTATGATCAAGTTGGCTTTATTCCTGGGATGCATGAGTGGTTCAACATACATAAGACAATAAATGCAATACAGCACGTAAACAGACTCAGAGACAGAAATCACATGGTTTTATCAATAGATGCAGAAAAGGCCTTTGACAAAGTTCAACATCCTTTCATGACAAAAGCCTTGAAGAAACTAGGAACTGAAGGAACATACCTAAACATCATAAAGGCAATATATGAAAATCCTACAACAAACATCATACTAAATGGGGAAAAACTGAAAGCATTTCCTCTAAAATCAGGAGTTAGACAAGAGCGTCCACTGTCTCCACTGCTATTCTTTATAGTAATTTAACTCTTAGCCACAACAATAAGGCAAAAGAAATAAAAAGGATACAAATTGGAAAAGAAGAAGTCAAACAATCCCTATTTGCAGATATGATCCTATAATTAAGACTTCACTAGAAAACTCTTAGAGCTGATAAACATTTTCAGCAAAGTAGTAGGACACAAAATCAATAGGTAAAAGTCAGTAGCTTTAGTATATACCAAGAATGACCAGTTGGAGAAAGAAATCAGGAAAATAATCCCATTCACAATAGCTTCAAAACATAAAATATCTGGGAATAAACCTAACCAAGGAGGTGAAAGACCTCTAAAATGAAACCTTTAAAACACTGAAGAAGGAAATTGAAGAAGACACCAAAATATAGAAAGACCTCTCATGCTCACAGATCAGGAAAATGAAATCAGGACTTCACATACTCATGGATCAGGAAATGCTTACATAGCCATCTACAGATTTAATGTAATCTCCATCAAATCTCAATGATATTCTTCACAGAAATAGAAAACAAACAAACAACAATAACACAAAAAGACCTAAAAATCACATGGAAGCACAAAATAGCCTAAATTTCTAAAGTAATCCTGAGCAGAGAGCAATGCAGGGGACATTACAATATTTGATTTTAAATTATACTGCAGAGCCATAGTAACAAAAACTGCATGATAATGACACAAAAATAGACATATAGACCAATAGAATAAAATAGAGGATCCGGAAATAAGCCTACACCTCTATAGCCACCTGGTATTCCACAGGGTGCCAAAAATATAAATTGGAGAAAAGACAGCCTCTTCAATAAATGGTGGTGGGAGAATTAGATAGCCTCATGTTGTTGCTGGGTGCCATCAAGCTGGGTCCAACTCACAGTGATCCTAAGTACAACATAACGAAACACCACCTGACAGACACTGTGCTATGTCCAGCACTATGTCAGTGCTTGACAGCTATTCATAGGGGTTTCAATGGTTGATTGTTTTGGGAATGGGCTGCCAGGCCTTCTTCCTTTTTTTTTTTTTTTTTTTTTTTGTAGTGCTGGGGATCAAATCCAGGGCCTCAGAGGGCACACAGCAAATACTCCATAAACTGAGTTAAATCTGAGACAGAAACTAGATCCCCCTCTCACACCTCATGAAAAATCAATTAACAATAGATTGAAGACCTTAATATAAGACCTGAAACATTGAAATTGCTAGAGGAAATCATAGGAAAAACACTTTGAGACATAGGCATAAGCAAGGGCTTTCTGAATAGGACCCCAGTAGCATAAGAAACAATGGCAAGAATTGACAAATGGAATTGCATGAAATTAAAAAGCTTTTGCACTAAAAAAGACAAAATTATCAGAGTGAAGAGACAGCCTACAGAATGGGAGAAAGTCTTTGCTAGCTATAAATCAGATATGGGATTAAGATCTAGAATGTATAAAGAGCTCAAAAAATAAACACTAAAAAAAAAAGCAAAGTATACAGTCAATAAGTGGGCAAATGAACTGAACAGAGAGTTCTCAAAAGAAGAAATACAAATGGCCAACACTCATGAAAAAAAAGTCAACATCTTTAGACATCAGGGAAATGTAAATCAAATCTACCTTGAGAAACCATCTCATTCCAGTCAGAATGGCTACCATCAACAAAACAAACAATAAACGCTGGTGAGGATGTGGAGGGAAAAGAACCCTAGTACACTGCTGGTGGGAATACAGGTTGGTGCAGCCACTATGGAAATCAGTATGGAGGTTCCTCAAAAAACTAAAAATAGAACTACCATATGACTCCATTACACCACTCCTTTCTATATACTCAAAGGAATATAAGCCAACATACCATTGAGGTACCTGCTAACCCATGTTTATTGCAGTGCTATTCATAATAACCAAGATATGCAATCAACCTAGGTGTCTATCAACAGGTGAGTGAATAAGGAAAATATGGCATTTACACAGTCATAAAGAAGGGTGAAATCATGGCATTTTCTAGAAAATGGATGGAACTAGAGATCATCATTTTAAAAGAAATAAATCAGACCCAGAAAGACAAACATTACATGTGTTCTCTAATATATAGATGTTAGATTTCAATATATATTCAATGTTAAAATATATAGGTCACGAAAGCAGAAGGTGCCTCTGTAAGGGACAATAGGGACTAAAGAGAAGGGGGAGGGGGCAAAAAGAAAGGAAAAAGAAAAGATAATGGGGGAAAGGAAAGGATATTTCATATGTTCTGCCCTTAAGGCAAAACCCGAATGGTACACACACACACACACACACACACACACACACACACACACACAGAGTAATGGGGAAGGTGAACGTAAACAATGTAAAATGATATCCATGTATGGAAATTTCATAATGAAACCCATCAAGTTGTACACTAAAAAATTGCTAATAAAAATAGGAAAAGTTATTTTTAAAAAGGTGAATCACTAGCACCACAATAAATAAATAAGTAAATAAACTACAGCTGAAACCTGAAGAAAGACATGTTAGCTCTGTTTTCTGTGGTTGTTCCAAACATGTGTGTTAGTTTTGTATGTAATTCATTCCTCTGACTTTAGTTCAAAAACAGCACCTGCTGATCTTCAGATGGTAAGCTCTGATGAAGATCTTGTCTATATCTATAAAGTGCAAATCAGATAGTTCTAGAGACTCAGATTCTCCACTCACTTGTCTACTGTGGTGTGGTTAACCAGGTAATGCCTAAATCCATACATCACTATGTTCTTTGTAAAATATGACCTCATTGCACATCTACAAATGCACCTGGGATTCAGGTGTATGTGTCCTACTGTAATTTTCCATCAGAATATCAATAACCGCATCTTCAGCCTGATTGATGAATAGGTTATGTTGTTGTTGTTAGGTGCCAACAAGTCAGGTGTGACTCATAGCGACCCTCATAGGGTTTTCAGTGGCTAATTGTTTCAAGATTGCTTCAGAAGTGGATTGCCGGGTCCTTCTCCCTTTTTTGAGGTGCTGTGGATGGAACCTGGGTCCTCAGAGAGTGTGGAGCTGCACTCTACCAATTGAGCTAAACCCCAGGCCAATAGGTAATAGAAGGCAGAAATCTCATCAGAGATACTCAAGGGAATGCCAGAGACTGTGGCAAAGTAGAGAAGCCTCTACTTTGTTCCTCCAGATTGTTGCCATGTGGCAATGTAGGCCGAGTTATATAACATCTTCCAAGTTTTCAAAAGAGCCTGCCATCTGGATTTTGATGTAAAATTCTGCAGTTTTCAAGGGTGACAACTAATACAACTTTTGTTTAAACCTATGGGCCAAACACATATGAGGACTCAAACCTGGCACACTGACCACAATTTTGTCACTTCTAGTATTGATGATTGCAATTTCAGAGATCTTGCAGTACCTTAAAAATGCTCTGAAGTATACTAGTCCACTGCTGTCCGAAGATCTGTCTTTGTTTTTAATATATGTTTAATTTAATTTTTATATTTGGATAAACATATGTAAGTGCACTTTCACAAACTGAACATATATGTATAACTAGAACTGAGTTCCAGAAATAAAACATATTTCCAAAGCCCCCTTCCATCATTACCTACTCTCACAAGAGTAACCATGATTGAATACAATTTTGCTACATTTTTAAAGTTAAATTAATGAGTCAAATGATAGTATCCAAGCATAAATTAGTTACAATAATATAAATTGTGGATTGCTAAAAGAATCAATGTACACAAAAATATCATCATGCTAGGAACATAGGTCTGATATTTCAGACAATTTATCAACAGAGTCTGAGGTAACAGGCTTGGCCAATTTTTCTATTCACTTTGTCCATTCAAAGCGAAGAAAGGGGTTTGAATTCACAGCGTTTATTACCTAACCCAGCTCATTGGAGCCAAATGCCTCCTTTAACTATATGTGTAGATAAGATTCCAAGTTTCCTGGTCTGTCTAAATTTTATCAAGATACAATCACCATTTTTTCACAAAAATAACCATATATAAAAATATAGGACTTTGCTTTGATGAATTAATTTATTTTACCCAGTTTATGTCATTCCATCCACAAGCCCTGCTGTGATTTAGCTTCTCAGTATGTTTTTCTTTTCTTTAGCAGTCATCCTGCAGTTTAAATTTTTTGGTTCTCACAGCCTTTGTTTTGAAAGCAACCTGAATCTGGCACCATTTTGTGTGTGAAAGAGAAATAATCTGTGAAGTACATTATGAGATATTTGGCCCAAGATTCCAAAAACAAAAATAGCGTTTTATGGGGTTTGTGTCAAAACACATGCCAGCATATTGATGAAAATATTCCTGGGGACCTCCTCACTGTCAAATGTGATCATTTCCTGATTGATTCAGCTGCTGGACATCTGCTTTGGCAACCCACCACAATTCAGAGCTGCCCCTCCTCCACACCACACTGTGGAGCAGAGAAACAACCACAATGAACTCCCATCATGCTGACTGCTGGCTGAATGGATGAATTGAACTCTGTGTTCATATATATGATATGTGACTGTGCTTCAATGCATACATTTATTTTACCTGTGTAGCTGTGCATTGATTGTGCATTTTACAAAGTACTCTTTAGAATTTCAACTTTATTATCAATCTAATGCACATAAATCAAACAACATGGAGATGCTGCTTCACCTATTAGATGTAGCTTGTTACTGTAATTGTCATTGCTTCAATAACAAGACCTATGCTTGACGAGACTGTAAGGGAATGGAAATTCTCGTACAAGGTACAAGCAATATAAACAGTTATAGAACATTCTGGGGTGCAATACATACTATATTGGAGGTAGGCAGGATTTTTGCCTCCCTGGCTTTTGATCCTTACAGGAACTAAAGGGATTTTGCAGATGGAATTAAAGCAGCTAATTAGCTGGTGTTACAATAAGGAGATTATCAGATGGGGCCAAGGTAATCACTGGAGCCCTGGAGAGCAGAAGAGGAAGGCAGAGAGGCACCAGTGCAAGAAGGATTTGATTATGTTGCTGGTCCTGCGCTAGAGGCCCTCCCTGACCACCAGCAAAGAAACAGGACCTAGTTCTACAGCTGCATAAAACTGATTCTGTCAGAAACACAGAAGAGCCTAGAAACATATTCTCCCCTAGAGTCTCCAGATGGGAGTACAGCCCTGCCCACACCTTGATTTTAGCCCTGGGAGACTTAAAGCAGAGAAACCAGCCAAGCCTGCTGGATTTGTAACCTACAGAACTGAAAAACAACCAATGTTGTTTTAAACCACTACATCTTTCCTAATTTGTTATTACAGCAATATAAAACTAACACAAAATCCTTCATAAAATGTCCATACTCTTTGATCCAATAATTCCAGTTTTAGGACTTTAGAAATCAATCAAGACTGTATACAAAATGCTTGCCCCAGTAATAAAGTACTGAAAATAATCTAATTGTTCTATATTAGAGAATCAATTAAATAACTTTTGGTAGAGCCACCCAATGAAATGCTATGCATTCACTAAGATTCATTTTTGTCATGAATATTCAGTATTCTAAAAATGTTCACAGTATAATCTTGAACGAAAGAGAAAGAGCATAAGCGTATATATAATATATGGCCCTCTCACATGTCTGTGTTTTTTTCTGTGTGTATGAGTATGTATGTATGTAGGTACATGCTAACAGGATGTTTATTTTGGTCCTAGCTGGGGCCCCAGAGGCCAAAAATATAATCCTATAGGGCACTGCCTAGAGAGGCAGTTCACCTCGGGGCCTATCTAGGCCCCCTTGGAGGACTAAGGCTTGTTTCCCAGGCATTCACCTTTGCCCTACATCTGGGAACTCAGGGTCATGGAGCTCTCCAAGATAGTGCTGGCATCTAATCCCTTGCCTCAGTTCCCTCGACACTGATTGGCTGTTTCCAAACAGCTGAATGGCTCCTGATTGGACTGTTCAGGAACCACCCCTGATTGGCTACTTTTACAAAACCAAATTTGAATATCCCCTCTGATTGGCTGAAACCCGTATGGTGTGATTGCCTTTGATTGGTCTCCAGCTAGCCCTGGAAGAGTATATAAGGGTGGTACATGGAGCAGTCAGGGTCCATTCTATCCACTGGGACAGACAAGGAAACAATAAAGAGCTGTTGGAGCAGAGCAGTGGGAATCAGCATCTTCATTGGGAAGAAAAGAAGCAAGGAGCCGCCATGGGCAGAAGCCTCTGAGCCTGCCTTTCTCAAGGCTTCTCAGAGCAGCTGTGGGCATAAGCCTCTTTTCCAGGCAGCGTGGCTCCTGGGTGCCCGGCTCCCCCTCACCAGAAGACGGGTCTTTGGAGGCTGGTTCCCACTCATGGCTGGAGCAAGTCCAGTGTCAGGGTGACACCCCACATAATCCTAGGTTCCAAGTGGTCTGCATTCCAACTCTAGGTGCTACATAGCATCAATCACTGCATCCCTCAAGGTATAAAAGAAGTGAAAATGGAAAGATCTGGGGAATGGAGGTATTCTTGGCCTCTTCTCTTGACCATTTGTGAAAAGGAAGGGGATACTTGGCTGCTGTTTCACAGTAAATGAAAGAAGAGACTCCAAGGGGACCATACAGAGAACTTGTTACCTTCCCTGGAACTTGCAGGACACACGAACTGGGCTCTGACACATTTTTTTAGTAAATCATTCATTGGACAACACTTTCTGGGAGCCAAATCAGAAGGGTGCTGGATCTAGGCCTTGTTTTCTTTTCTCTTTTCTCTCCTCTTCTCTTCTCGTTTTCTTTTCCCCTTTCTTTCTCCCTTCCTTCTTCCTTCCTTGCCTGCCTGCCTGCCTGCCTGCCTTCCTTCCTTCCTTCCTTTTCTTCTTCCTTCCTTCCTTTCTCTCTCTCTCTCTCTCTCTCTTTCTTTCTTTCTTTCTTTCTTTCTTTCTTTCTTCCTTCCTTCCTTCCTTCCTTTCTTCCTTTCTTTCTTTCACAGTACTAGAGTTTGAGCCCAGGCTCCAGCCCTATTTTATTTTGAGACAGATTCTCACTCAGTTCGGCAAGCTGCTTCTACCCTTGAACCTACCTATGATGATAATGCCTCAGCCTTCTGAGTTGCTGGATTACAGGCCTGCATAATGGCTTCCTGCTGTTTTTTAAAAATTAAACCTTAAGTAATCCATTGCCTTAAAAGCAAAGGAATTAAGGTGTATCTGAAGTTTATCATTTACCGTTTCCCTTCCTCAAATCCAATCTTGCTTATTCTGGATTGTTGTTGTTGTTGTTAGGTGCTGTCAAGTCGAGTCCGACTCATAGTGACTCTCATGGGGTTTTCAATGGCCTGACTGTTTCGAGATTGCCTTAAGGGTGGATTGCCAGGCCCTTCTCCCATTTTTATTCTGGATAAAGCCTGCAATTTCAGTTGGGACCTTGTGTTTCCTCATCCCAGGACCTGGAGCCCACCCCCTCCTTCTACACAGGTATATTATGCCAGTATTGCTTTTTTTTTTTTTCCTCCTATACTAGGGATTGAACTCTGGGCCCTGTGCTTGCATACTTTGGAAGTGCTGGACCACTGAGCTGCACCCTCAGCCCATTTTTTTTTTTTTTTTTTTTTTTACTTTTTGAGACAGGGTCTCACTAAATTATGCAGACTGCCCCTGGTCTTGAACTTGTGATCCTCCTGCCTCTGCCCCCCAAATTGCTGGGATTACAGCATGCACCACCATGCACTGCACCTGGCATGCCACTATTGCCTCTTATTCCCACAGTCATGGTTATTGATTTAGGAAGGAGTACATGATCCTAATAGATCAATAAAATATGATGGAATTTTAGTGGAGAATCCCTGGATAGAGGCAGTTTCCCTTTTTCATTGAATATGAACTTGAGAATAAGCAGGAGCTGGCACAGTTGCAGACATTTTGCTGTAAGTGTAAAGTGTGAATCACATACTACAATGGATAAAGCCTTTGGCATTGCTTGAGTCCCGGAAGAAGGCATGACTGAAGCCAGTCCTACCCCTGTATTGCACACATCTGTGAATCCTTTCCTTAAGTCACTTTGAGTTTTGAGGTATCACAACAGAGATGACCTCTCATTGCAATATCTTTTACTAATTTTTTATTTTCTACTCTAAAATGTTGTTTAAAATTTGAATTTAAGTTCTCAAAGTAGAATTTGAAACTCTAAAAGATAATATGACAATATGATAAATTTAAAATACACATATATTTATAATTTGAAAATGAGTTTATATCTTAATGAATGTCTAAAGTGACTTTTAAATCAAAACACCCTTAGGACAAGGAAGGTGTTATGAGCCAATTAAGAGTGATAAGAATGCTTTCCATTTTTTAAAAAAAGCTTCTTTGATTAACCCTCCTGTGATTTAAGGTGATGGCCCCAAATCTGAGAACACAGAGATGGAGATAAAAATGCCTGAAGGTAAGGGAAGAGAAAAAAGTCAGCGATTACTCTGATACTTAGACATCTGTCAGATGCCTCTGATCCTATGAAGGAACTTTGATTTTTGCCACAATTTCCCTTCTTTGAGTTCTCTTCAGAGTATGCTTTAAACAACACACTAGAACATATCTTGTCATATAGTTAACATCTGGACTGAGGGAGGATCTTTCAAAGGAATCTTGGCTGGCTCACTCTCCTCTGGAGGAAATTCCCCCAGAGCTAGGATGACAGTGTTAAAAAGCCATCACTCATCTGTGATAGCTCAGCATCTTACCACATCTGAGAATAAAAGAATGAGGGCCTCTAATTTTTCCAGGCTAACCTTGGGGTGACATTACTTGATGCCAAAACATTCAGATTAAGATGAAAAAAAATCTAGTCATTCATCCAGATACGCTAAAATATCCAGATGCTTGACATCCTGTATGCATAGCATATGGTGGCTTTAATTGGATAAAATAAAAATTACCATATTCCTTGGTCATTACGTACTTTAAAATTATCATCTACTTATGTGCCAGCCAAATAGAATGGATTGATTCATAAGCCATCCTATTCATAAGTCCCTGCTCCCCATGGAATTTACTACCAAGTGACATATATACTACACAGAAAACCAAAAGAAAATGTAATAAGTGCTATATCAAATTAGGATGCTTTCACTGCAAGGAAGAGAACATTCAACTAAAAGCGGGGTATCCAATAGCCATTTCTGTGCTTTTGTGAACATTAGAAAAAGGTGCTTCATTTTCTAGGCAAGCACAGACCTATATCAGAACTTGTAGTATGGTGAATAGAGAGTCACAGGATAGCCTTGCACAGGGAAAAATCTGCACAACTGTACACTAACTTATGTGACATATATATTTAATATTTTATAGGGTGAGAAGTCCAAGTACAGGTAATTCTAAGACTGATTAATTTTGTGGTATGAGAACTTTATCAAGGACTCTTTTACATCTTTCTGCTCTGACATTATTAGCATGTTGTCTCTCCTCTTCAGTTTATCTCTTCATGGTTATAATAGAGCTGCTGCAGTTCTAAGCAACACATCTTCACATGACTACATCTAAAAACAGGAAGAGCACCTGTTTTGATCAAAACCTTTCCAAAATACCAGAAAACATCCCCTTACTTTTCTTTCTTTTTCTTTTCTTTTTTCTTTTTTTCTGTTTTCCCCCTTATTTTTCATTGACCATAAGTAGGCCACCTGTTTGTTCCTAAATCAACTTTTAGTAATAGAGACTGAATTACCAAGTTTGGGTAGAACAACTAAAATTTTGGTACTTGGGAATAGGGAGATTATCAAGCTCCTTTCTTTTGTAGGGCCACCTCAAAGTTTAGCAAAAATGGGGTTTGGTTAGGAGAAGGAAGAGTGGAATGGTTTATGGGATGACAATAAACCTACCTAGTACAAAATCTATGAAAGATTTAATCAATGTGCTGTATGAGCAGAAAAAAGACAATTGATCCTTTTAAATTCACAGTAAGCCTTGATTTTAGAATTGCCACTTGATATATTAGAAGTATTTCTCAGGTGAAGAAGTAATGAGAATGTAAAATCTAGGGAAAATTATTAATTTGAACTTTATGAGAATTTCTTCTTTTAATGAAACAAGTTTTCTTTGCACTTATGTAGGTACCCATGAGAGATATTGTGGAGAAAAACTAAAAAGGAATTTTCTTCTCATTCAAAAAAATTAAAATGTATTTCTCATTGAAACACACACATTTTTAAATATAAAAACCCTATTAGTACTAACTTAATAAAGAGAGGAAGCATTGCCAGGTGGAGTCAGTGGTACATGTAATCCCAGCAATTTGGGAGGCTGAGGCAAGCGTTCAAGGCCAGAGGCAGCTTGTGTAACTTAGTAAGATCCTGATTCAAGATAGAAAACTAAAAAGAGGCTGGACGGAGCTCAGTGGTGGAGCACTTGGAAAATATTCATGAGGCCTTGGGTTCAACCCCACAGTATTATTAAAAAAAAAAAAGAAAAAAAATATATGGAGAGCCAACATGCTAATGATGTCAGAGCAGAAAGATATAAAAGAGTCCTTCCTTGATACAGTTCTCTCATTGATTATTTTTATATATAAATAAAAATTAATTAATTAATTAAATGAAATAGAGGAAATATGAGTTATTTTGGGAGGAGCTTAACTTGAGGCTTGACCTATGCTGCACCCTTCTTTGTTGACTGTATTCTCTCCTATGCTAACAACTTTATGGAGGGCATAAAAGTCTTCTCAGAACCCCAAATCTAAATTTGGCAGTTTAACACCTCAGGGGGAAGTGAATGTTCCTCTCCTTTAGGTTCACCTTAACAAACAAAAAAAAGAACAATGATTGGTCCTGCTGGGTCACTTGCCCACCCTTCAACCATAACTACCAGGAGGATGTCACTGTTCATCTAGACCAGTTGTCTTCATTTAGACCATAGGAGGTAGCTCTCTTTCTTTCCCACACACCCCAAAGAAACAAAAATATAAACAAGAACAATCACCAACACACATTATAAAATTGTTAGGGAAATTTGGAAAATAAGGAGAAAGAAAATAAAACTATGTTTAATGACACCATGAAGAAATCATGACTATATTCTGTGTCGAATGTTATAGTCATATGTCCTTTTACCAGTATTTTCATTAGCACTATAATACTTCAATGCTATATTTCTGTATCTCTGTATCTGTTCATCTACCTATCATCTTAGTTCATTTTCTGTTATAATAATAAAATTATCTTGAATAGGGTAATTTATGAAAATAGTAATAATTTGTTTCATGATCCCACAGGCTGGGAAGTCTAAGAACATGATATTAGCATCTGGTAGACATCTGGTGAGGGCCTTCATGCTGCATTATAACATGACAGAGGGCATTACTCAGTGAGCAACAGCAAGCATGCCAGCTCTGGTCTCTCTTCCCTACCTTGTAAAGCAACTAATCTCATCTTGGTGGCCTCACCTCATGACCTTACCTAATTCTAATTATCTCCTAAAGTCCACATCTCTAAAGACCATTAACATATGAATTTGAGGATTATGTTTCCAACACATGAACTTTTGGGGAAAACATTCAAACAATAGAAATACTAATATATATATATATATATGTATATGTGTGTGAGTGTGTGTGTGTGTGTGTGTTGTTGTTGTTGTTGTTAGTTGCCGTCGAGTCAGTATCTGCCTCATAGCGACCCTCATAGGGTTTTCAATGGCTGACTGTTTCGGGATTGCCTTGGGAGTGGATTGCCAGGTCCTTCTCCCGTTTTTGCGGTGCTAGGAATTGAACTCAGGACCTCAGAGACTGCAGCGCAGTGCTCTACCAACTGAGCTAAATCAGCCAGCTTCATATCTATATCTATATCTATATCCAATCTATATCTATATATAGATATAGATATAGATATATAGATATATAGATATACACACACAAATACATATACACACATACATATACATATACACGCACATGCACACTCATATATATTTATATATGCACATACATATATATGTACATATATATGTATATATATTATATGTGTATGTAGCTTTGCATCATGCTTTTTCCTGTAATATTATATCATAAAAATTATTTCAAAACCTAAGAAAATTATTCTATAATATGGAATATATTTTAGAAAAAAATACATAAAGATTATTTATTCAGCTAACTAGGAATAGAAAAGAACCTCTTTGACCTAATAAAGGGTTCCTATTTTTTTAAAAAAAAACTAACCTCATACTTAATTGAGAAAAAATGTTTCCTTCTAAAGTCAGAAAAAAATACAAGATGTCTTCTTTTACCAGTTATGTGCAGTGTTATATTGGAGATTCTCAGTAGGCAGGGTAATTAGCAAGTCAATGACATAAAAGACATTCAGACTGAAAACAATGAAGTAAAACTATCTGTATTTTCAGATAATATGCACTTTTATATAGAAAATTTTAAGTAACCCACTAATATTATTAGAACTAATAAACAAGACTAAGACGAATACATAAATATAAATTGTATTTCTTATACCACAAATGAAAAACCCTATGAAGAAATTAAAAAATATTTCCACTTATAATAATGGCAAAAAGAATAATATAATTTTGCCTACAGCCATACTACTCTGGCATCCGATCTTGTCAGATCTCAGAAGCTAAGCAGAGCCAGGCCTGAGTAGTCCTTGGGTGGGAGATCACCTGGGAATACTGGGTGCCGTGGGCTTGGGAGAAGGACCCAGGAACCCACTCCAAAAATGATCAGCCATTGAAAACCCTAGGAATAGCAGAGAAGCACTGACATAGTGCTGGGCATTGCACGGTGTTGGGAAATGTTTCATATGTTTTACATAGGATCACTATGAGTAGGACTGAACTGGATAGCACCTAACAACAAGAGGAAGAAATTTAACAAAGAAAATAGAGGACATGTACACATAAAAACTATACAATATTGTTGAGAGAAATTAAAGATCTAAATAAATGGAAACACACAAGATATTACATGTTCATGAATTGGGGTAACATTGTTAAAATGATAGTAATTCCCAAATTGATCTACAGATTCAAAATCCCAGTTAATTTTTTTTTCAGATATTGACAAGCTGGTCCTAAAATTCATATGGAAATGTACAGGAGATGGAATAATCTTGGAAAAGAAAAACAATGTTAGAGGACTCATGCATTCTGCTTCCAAAATCTCCTGCAAAGCTCAAACGAAGTATATATGGTACCAATATTAGAATTGTTGTTGTTGTTGTTAGGTGCCGTTGAGTCGGTATCCGACTCATAGCGACCCTCTGTACAACAGGGGAAACACTATTGTCAGTGCTTCTCTGCTGTTCCTAGGGTTTTCAATTGCAGATTGATTTTTGGGAGGGGGTTGCCAGGTCCTTCTCCCAAGCCTACAGCTTCTGGTGTTCCCAGGCAGTCTCCCATCCAGGTACTAGCCAGGCCCGACCCTGCTTAGTTTCTGAGATCTGACGGGATCGGATGCCACAGGGCTACAGCTGCAGGCAATATTAGAATAGACGTAGACATATAGATCAATGGGTTATAATTGAAAGTTAAGAAATAAACTACAACATTTAAGGTCAACTGAGTTTTGACAAGGGTGCCAGACAATTTAATGGAGGGAACATAATCTTTCAATGCATAAAGCTAGGACAACTGAAGTCACCTGAAAATGAACTTGGATCTTTGCCTCATATAATACACAAAAATTAACTCAAAGATGATCATATTTGTAACTGTAAGAGCTAAAACTAAAAATCCTATAATTAAATATAAGATCAAATGTTTATGACTTTGGATTAGGTAATGGTTTTTTAGACATGATACCAGAAGTACAAATGACCAAAAATAATTTGACAAATTAGACTTTGTTAAGATCAACAACTTTAGTGAGTCAGAGGTCAACATTAAAAAAGTTAAAAGACAATCAACAAGGGGATGATGAGGATGGTCATGAGAGGGTAAGGGGGAAGTGGAGATGAGCAATGCACAATGAAATGCATGTATGGAAATTTCATAATGTGACCCATTAAGTTATACATTAAAAATTACTAAAATTTTTTTGATAAAAAAGACCATCAACAGAATTGAATAAAATATTTACACATTATGTCCAACAACAATAAAGAAGTCTTATAAGACAATAATAAAAAAACAATTCAATTAAAAGTGGGGAAATTATTTGAGCAGATATTTCTCCAAAGAACAAAAAGGATGATAAGGACATGAAAAGATCCTCAATATAATCAGCCATTAGAAAAGTGCAAATTAAAACCCCAAGAGAATACTTATTGGTCTTATTCCATTTTCTGAGTTTATTTCGGCTCACAGTTCTGAGGCTGAACACCCAAGATTGGAAGATTGCATCTAGTGAGGGCCTTATGCTGCTGTATAACATGGTGGAAAAGTGGAAAGGCAAGTAGGTATACAAGAAGCTGCCAAACAGAAGAAGTTGTGTGTTATTTATCATTCTTGTCACTATCAGAATGCTTGACATAAACAACTTAAAAGGAGAGATTTATTTTGGCTCATAGTTTCAGAGGGATCACTCCATGGCTGCTTGGCTCCAAGTGCTTTGACAGAACTCAGAGCAGCAGGAGCATGTGGCAAGGAGGTTCTTCACCTCAAAGCAGACAGGAAGCAGAGAGAGGGAGGGGTCTGGGGACCCAATTCCTCCAGCTACCACCCACATCCTAATGTTCTACCACCTCTTAAAATAGCACCACCAGCTGGGGACCACCACGTGTTCAGCATATGGACCTATGGGGAACATTTTCTTTCCTCTCCTGTTCTTTTTTTTTTTTTTCTTTGTCTTTTTGTGTTAGTAAATTGACTTGGTTGGTGTACAGATTAGTGAGTTTCATTATGACATCTCTATACATGCATATCATCATACATTGCTCATGTTCACCCTACCATTACCCTCTCAAATTCTGCCCCCTCCCCATTGGTTTCCTTCTTCCCCACAAACACTCCCTCTTCTGTTTCCACGGCATATGAGACATATATCACATACATACCATGTGTGTGTGAGTGTGTGTGTGTTCAAATCATATCAGATAGCCTTGCTTTAAAACAACCTGCTCTTGCAGTAACCAAATCCATCCCTTGAGAACTAGAACTCACCACTCTAAGAATGAAAAATGAAGTCAGTCCTATTAGAACCAACTATCATAAGAATTAATGCAGTTCCACAAGAAAGGCGTTGATCCTTCTTAATAACTTCCTCAATTCTTTTTATGGGAAGGAGGTCATTGAACTTAAGGCGTCATGCATGCTAAACAAGTGTCCCTCCACTGAGCTACCTCCCCAAAACCCCAATCGCTTTTTAAAGGTCCCACCACCTCTCAGCACTTACATTGGGGATGAAATTTCAACATGGATTTCAGAACAAACCATAGTACTGCCTTTCACCCAATAGGATGGTTAGAATAAAAAAGACAGACAATAACAGGTCTTAGAATGAAAGAAAACTGGAATACTCACACAATGCTAGTGGGAATATAAATTAGTGAAGCCACTTTTGGGAAGCATTCTAGTAGTTCCTCAAATGCTAAACACAATGTTAGTATATGACTCAGCAATTCCACCACTAGGTATATACCAAAGATAAATTAAAATATGTCTGCACAAAAACTTGTACATGAGTGTTCCTAGCAACATTATTCATGATAGCCATAATGTGGAGGTAACCTAAATATTCATCAACTAATGAATGGGTAAATAATATGTGGTGTATTCACACAATGGAATATTACTTAGGAATAAGAAGGCATTAAATATTGATGTACTACAACATGGATGACCACTGAAAACATGATGAGTGAAAAAGGTCAGATATAAAGGGATAAATATCATACAACTTCATTTATGTTAAATATTCAGAATAGGTAAATTCACAGAAATACATAGTAGATTAGTAGTTGCCATGGGCTAGGCTTGGTGTGGGGAGTCAGAATAGCAGCATGACCTCTAATAGGAATAGAGTGTCACTGGGGGTGATGAAATTTTGATAATTAGACTGAGATAATGGTTGCACAACTCTATAAATACTAAAACCTACTCAATTGAACACTTTATGTATACAAATTTTAGGGTTTGTGAACCATATTTCAATAAAACTTGGAAAAAATTAACTTTGTGTGTATGTGTCACTAGTAATACCACTACCTAGAGATTATCATGTTAGTATTTGATGTATCACCATACAAGCTTTTCTAGCATGCAAATAAAACATACATTTTAGTGTTAATATATATTCTATTACATATATACTATAGAAATAGATATACAACATAATTGATCTAACTATTCTTCCCAAAAAAGGGAGATCTTTTCAAAGTGTGTTCACAGTTTCTGTTTGATTTTGTATTTATGAGTTAGAATAAAAGTCTGACTCATGCCTACCCAAGACTTTATAAAACTCATTATAGGAAGAAGAAAAACACAAGCATTAATGCACTTATTTTTAAAACTGCTGCGATTGTAACAATTTCATGTTGCCTTGGAAGTGCTATTCTTTATTCCTTTATGCTATATTTAGTGCATTTGTTACCATAACAACAAAATGTAATTCATCATATAGAGACTCAACCTGAGGGGCATTCTCTAGCAGGAATCCTTAAATTATGTCACAATTCTACAGATGAAAAATGGTTCCATAAATCATTAGTTCTGGTCTTCTTTTCTCCTCCTCCTCCTTTCCCTCCTCGTCTTCCTTTTCCTCCTTCTATTCAGTACTAAAACATTGAACCCAGGGCTTTGCAAATGCTAGACAAACACTCTACCACTAAGCTGCACTCCCAGTCCCCTTTTAAATTAAATTAAATTAAAATTTTTAGACATGGTGTAACTAAGTTGCACATGCTGCCTCTGATGTCAAATGTGTAATCCTCCTGATTTAGCTTCCTTAGTGGCTGGGATTACAGGTGTGCACCGTGGCACCCAGCTTAGTCTAGTCTTCTCTCTCAAGGATAGATTGTCCTAGAACTTTCAAATACATGTCTATAAGACTTTTAAAAAGTAATAAATTAAGAAACAAATCTTAAGAACTCAAAATTATACTATCTCATTTCAAATTTGATTCAGGACTCTGAAGCCAAGGTAGAATTGGCCCAATTTATTGGGATTCTTTGTGCAATAATGTCCTAAATAACTTTCCCACTGACTTTTCCCTGGGTGTGCAAGGACAAAAAAGTGTCCCTAAGAGCCTTTCTTCATCTAAGCTCTTATCAAACATGACTGAGCTTCATTTCTGCCTTCATCTGTTTTTTTGCTGCTATAACAGAACATCACAGACTAAATAATTTACGAAGAATAGAAGTCTATTTGGCTCATGATCCTGGAGGTCAGGAAGTCCACTATCAAGGTTTCAGTATGTAGTAAAGGACTTGCTTCCCTTATCAGATACCAACATGCCTTGATCTATGCCACCATAACATGGTATAAATGATCACATGATAAGAGACAAATTGAGAGGGAAGAAGGGGAGATTGAGAGAGGGAGAGAGGGGGAGAGAGAAAAGGGGGGAGGACCAAACTTTCCCTTTCTATAACTAACCCATTCCCATGACAGAGTCCTTAATGCATTGTAAGGTATGTGCCCAGGTGACTTGATCACCTCTTTAAGGTCTCACCTATTAACACTGTTTCAATGGCATTTAAATTTCAATATGGTTTTGGAGTTTTGGAGGAGACTTTCAAGCCATAGTAATTTTTCAATCCCAGAAACACTCTTTGGTAACAAAAGGAAATTTTTCTTTCTAACTTATGTTTGCTCCTCCTCTACAATTAATATCAACTTTTTTTTTAACATTTTCGCTCATCCATTTCTTTGAGACCTTGACAAAAACTAGGACCCTACTTCCAAAAAATGTACAAAATACACAAAATTTTATTCAAAATTATAGGGTTCTGTGGGTTCCCTGAAGCTCATCAAACTGGTTTTAAGGTTAAGATTCCTTGATTAAGATCTAATCAATGTTCTCTCTCTACTTCATTTATTCATTTACTCATTCATTTATTCATTCATTCAGCAAACATTTATTGAAGCTCAGGATATGCCAAACACTCTCTTAAGAACTTTGTAGTTATAGGAACCTCTATAATTCCGAGGAGACTCTGTGGGGACCAGCAGGTTCTGGAAGGGTGAGTACTGTTGTCTGTCTACTGACACAGGGCAATTCTGTGCCCTAGGGAGAGATTCTTCTTGCTCTACACAAGGGTGACTTACCTTGTTTGATGTGTTTCTGTATATCATCATTCCCTGTCAGATGTATAGTCCTGTGTAGCTTTGTGGAAAATTTCCTCTAGGAACATGGGGTTTTAGAGAAGACAGAGGATTCCATGTCAGAAGGTTTAATTCCAACCTCAGAGGACCACTTCCCAGTCACATAGACTTGGATGAGTCACTCAATTCTCTAAAATTTAATTTCTTCCTGTGTGTTGTTGTTAGGTGCCATCAAGTCAGGTCCAACTCATAGCGATGCTTACAGGGTTTTTATTTTTTATTTTTTGGCCATACTGGGAGTTGAACCCAGTGCCTTGAGCTTGCATGCTTTGCAAATGCTAGACCACTGAGCTGCACCCCCTGCCCATTTTCTTACTTTTTTTTTTTAGACAAATTCTCACTAAATTACACAGACTGCCTCTGGTCTCCAACTTGCGATCCTACTGCCTCTGCCTTCCAAATTGCTGGGATTACAGGCATGCGCCACCACACCCAGCCCTTATAGGGTTTTCAATGGCTGATTGTTCTGGTATTTCCTTGGGAGTGGATTGCCACCTCTTTCTTCCATTTTTGAGGTGCTGGAAATCAAACCTACAACCTCAGAAACTGCAGAGCGGCACTCTACCAACTGAGCTAAATCCCAGCTCCTTCTTCCTGTGTAATATGGAGCTTATAATAATGACTGCCTCATCTTGCTTCTCTCTGGGAGTGTAAGAAAGTAATAAAACCAGAAAATGGAAATGAAAGTATTTTACAAACCATAACAAACAATCAATCTTTACTATTATTACTGTAATTGTTTTACTATTGTTATTGTTGAAAACCAGGCCTATATCTTTCTTTTGGCTCTATAGGGTAGCAGAGAGATGAGAGCCCACTCCTGACTTGAATTCCAGTTTTCTCTATTCTGAATTCATCTGAAAGTTGTTGGAACAAAGCAGGCAGCACAATTTCAAAACTGTGAGACCTCTCTTGAGGCAACTGCTAGCCTTTAACTTGCATCTATAATGCACTGAACTATAATGAATTACACACACACACACACACACAATCATTGACAAAAATGTAAATAACTTGTAGGCATTTTCAAAAATGAAAGTATATTTTCACTGCTTTATGTAAGAGTGTCTTGAAAAGACTTCTTCCAATAGCATTAGGATTCTTTTGGTTGAAAGTCACAGAAGCCACCTCAGCTTGCCTAAACTTCCATATGATTAATTTATTTTTAAGAATATTCAGGGTCTTGTGGATGCCATGGAATGGGCTAAGTTGCCTGGCATCAGGAAGGGCTAATGTTGGAAGTCAGACCTCAGAATACTTTTCCCACCTCCACTTCTTTGTGTGGCCTTCTCATATCTCTCCAGGCTCTTTTTTATCAGATTACTTTCCTCTGAACCTCTGGTCCATATGGCAGGCTGATTGTGGCTGTGCTCAACCTCTGACTGGACACACTTGCACCTAGTGTTCCAAAAAGACCTCAACTATCTCTCTATCCCAATTCTACAACTGCACAGAAGGAACCCTGATAGGCTTTGATAAGAGAAAACTTCTGAAATGTCTCAGATTTAATTATAATGGTCAAAACATGCAGAGGAGAGATGGGAAAAGTTAATCAGCTAACAAGTTACTGGCTAAGAAGAGAAGATTCCTTCACACTTGTTATTGTTATTGGCTTTTTCCTTTGTTCCTTTTTATTATTATTATTATTATTATTATTATTATTATTAACATATTACGTAAATGAAAGGGTTTCATGTGGCATTTCCACACATACACATATCATGCTTTGATCATATCTACTTACCCTTTTCTTATTCTCCCATGTACCCTTCCCTTCTGCCTTTTCCAGTCTCTAATAGTCCCTCTTCTACTTTCAGATTATTTATTTATTGCAGTAAAGAAAATGGCTGAATTTTATTGATTTTTATTATAATTATGCAATCATATTAATTATACAAATTAATGGGTTTCACTGTGCCATTTCCATACACGCATATATGATGCTTTAATTGTATCTACCCTCCCTACTACCCTCTCTCACTTCTCCCACCTATTGCTTCTCTTTCTCTAATAGTCTTTCTTCTATTTTCAGGTCTGTTTTTATTTTCTTCAGTTTCTACATGTGAGACAAAATGAGCTACTTATCTTTCTGTGTCTAGCTTATTTCACTTGACATGGTGTGTTTCAGTTTCATCCATATTTATATTCTTTAATGTACATTAAAATCTTAATTCAAATCCCATCAAATCCCCTAGGCACCATCATATCCTGCTGCAACAAATCCAGAAGCACAATTATTTCTCCTTGTGGATTGCCCTCCTTTCCCAAAGCTTTAAGTACTTCACATAATCCCAACACTCTCATAGACAACACGGGTTCAATGTAAATGACTATGCCTACTTTCCCCCAATTTTTGTTATAAAAATTCTCCTAGTTCTGGTCTGGGGGATATTTTCCAACTGCTACCCAAGCCTGCTGCTGGAAGTTGTGAGGACTTGTCCCAGAACCTGGCCATTTCTTTCTGGCTGGCATCTGCAAAGGCTTCAGAAACTCTTTAATTTCAGACATATCTTAGTCTCAAGCATTTAGGTTAACAGCCTGAGTTTTACCAAGGACCTGTTAGATTTGAGAGAATGATATGGTAAAACTCAAAATGAGAAGAAACAACTAGCCCACCCATTAGTAATTGGAACATGAAATGTATATGATATGGATCTAGGCAAATTATAAATTGTCAAAAGTGAAATGGACTACACAAGCATGGACATTCTAGGCATCAGTGAGCTAAAATGGATTGGTATTGGCCATTTTGAATCAGATAACTATATGGTCTACTATGCCAGGAATGACAACTTAAAGAGAAATACAGTTGCAGTCATCATCAAAAAGGACATCTCAAGATCCCTCCTGAAGTACAATGCTGTCAGTGATGGAATAATATCCATACATCTACAAGGAAGGCCAGTTAATATGACTGTTATTCAAATTTACTCACCCACAACTAAGGCCACAAAGAAGAAAGGAAAGATTTTTACCAGCTTCTGCAGTCTGAAATTGATTGAACAGGTAATCAGGATGCAATAATAACTAGGGGTGACTGGAATGCAAAAGAAGGAGTCTCAATAGTTGGAAAACATGGCCTTGGTTGGTGACAGAAATGAATGCTGGAGATCACATGACAGAATTTTGTCAGACAAATGAATTTTCATTACACATACATCTTTTGTCAACAAAAATGATGACTAAACACATGGAATTCACAAGATGGAACATGTTGTTGTTGTTGTTAGGTGCCATCGAGTCGAGTCCGACTCATAGCGACCCTATGTACAGCAGATTGAAACACTTGCCGATTCTGTGCCAGGCAAACAATCTTATTTATGTTTAAGCCCACTGTTGCAGACACTGTGTCAATCCATCTGGTGGAGGGTTTTCCTCTTTTGCGTTGACCTGCCACTCTTCCAAACATGATGTCCTTCTCCAGGGATTGTTCTCTCCTGACTACATGTCCAAAATATGTAAGAT
>VMDO01010444.1:49939-71640 GCA_007922755.1 Pedetes capensis
TCAATAGACGTCTCCAGCACCACAATTCAAAAGCATCAATTCTTTTTCTGTCTCTCTTGTTCAATGTCCAGCTTTCACAACCATATGATGCCACTGAAAATACCATGGCATGAGTCAGACGCACCTTCGTCTTCAATGTGACATCTTTGCTTTTCAATACTCCAAAGAGATCTTTTGCCACAGCTTTTCCTAGAGCAATACGAGCAATACGTCTTTGGATTTCTTGACTGCTGCTTCCACGGGTGTTGATTATAGAGCCAAGCAAAGCAAAATCTTGGACAACCTCAATCTTTTCTCCATTTAATGTGAAGTTGCTTGCTGACCCACTCTTAAGGATTTTTGTTTTGTTGATGTTTAGTCGTAACCTATATTGAAGGCTATGATCTTTGATCTTCATCAGTAAATGTTTTAAATCCTCTTCACTTTCAGCAAGCAGAGTGGTGTCATCTGCATAACACAGGTTGTTAATGAGTCTTCCTCCAATCTTGATGCCGAGTTCTTCCTCATAAAGTCCAGCTTCTCGGATTATTTGCTCAGCGTATAAATTGAAGAGATAGGGTGAAAGTATACAGCCCTGACACACACCTTTCTCAACTTTAAACCACTCAGTGTTTCCTTGTTCTATTCGAACAACTGCCTCCTGGTTCATGTACAGATTTCTCATGAGCACAATTAGGTGTTCTGGTATTCCCAATTTCCAAAGTGTTATCCATAATTTGTTGTGAAGATGGAACATACCAGAACCAAATTGACTACATTTGTGGAAAGAGATGATGGAAAAACTCAATATCAGAAGTTATAACAAGACCAGGTGCTGACTGTGGATCAGACCATCAACTGCTCATACACAGGTTCAAATTGAAACTGAAGAAAATTAGAACAAGTGTATTAGAGCCAATGCATGACCTTGAGTATATTTTATCTGAGTTCAGAGACAATCTCAAGAGCAAATTTGATGTGTTAGACACTAATGATTGAAGACCAGATGAGTTGTGGCATGACACCAAAGACATCATTCACAAGAAAAGCAAAAGGTCATTAAAAATACAGGGAAAAAAGAAAAGACAAAGGTACATGTCAAAGGAGATTCTGAAACTTGCCCTTGTACCCTGAGCAGCTAAAGTAAAAGGTAGACATGATGAATTAAAAACTAAACACGAGATTTCAAAGGGCAGCTCGAGAAGACAAAATCGAATGTTATAATGATGTGCAAAGAGCTAGAGATAGAAAACCAAAGGAAAAAAAAATTCTATTTTATCAAGTTTAAAGAACTGAAGAAAAATTCAAGCCTCAAGTGGCAATAGTAAAGGATTCTATAGGGAAAATATTAAAGGATGTTGTTGTTGTTGTTAGGTGCCGTCGAGTCAGTATCCGACTCATAGCGACCCTCATAGGGTTTTCAATGGCAGACTGTTTCGGGATTGCCTTGGGAGTGGATTGCCAGGCCCTTCTCCCATATTAAAGGATGTAGGAAACATCAAAAGAAGATGGGAGGAATACGTAGAGTAATTATACCAAAAAGAATTGGTGAATGATCAACAATTTCAAGAGGTTGCATGTGATCAGGAACCAATGGCACTGAAGGAGGAAGTGGAAGCTGGCTTTAAGGCACCAGAAAAATAAAAAGGGCAAGGAATCGATGGACTATTAATTAAGATGTTTCAACAAACAGATGCAGCCCCAGGGGTGCTCATTTGTTTATGCCAAGAAATTCAGAAAACAGTTACCTGGACAACTGATTGGAAGAGATCCATATTTGTACCTATTCCCATGAAAACGAATCCAACCAAATGAGGAAATTACTGAATGACATCATTAATATATCATGCAATTTTGCTAAAGGTCATTCAAAAGTAATTGCAGGAGTATATTGACAGGGAACTTGCAGAAATCAAGCTGTATTCAGAAGATATGAAACCAGTGACGTCATTGCTAATGTCAAGTGGATATGTAGCAGCAGCATAGAATACCAGAAAGACGTGTATCTATGTTTATTGACTATGCCAAGGCATTTGACAGTGTGTTGTTGTTGTTGTTAGGTGCCATCAAGTCAGGTCCAACTCATAGAGACCCTGTGTACAACAGACAAAACAGTACCCAACACTGTGCCATGCCTGGCACTATTGTCAGTTCTTCTTTGCCATTCATAGAGTAGTAAGTGGCTGATTGCTTTTAGGGAATAGGCTGCCAGGTCCTTCTCCAAAGACTGTAGTACCTGGTATTTCCACGTGGTCTCCCATCTAAGTACTAACCAGGCACAACCCTGCTTAGCTTCCAAGATTTGACCAGATCAGATGCCAGGGGACTATGGCTGTAGGCATTTGACTGTGTAAATCACAACAAATTATAGATAACATTGTGAAGAACGGGCATATCATCACACTTAATTGTACTCATGAGGAATCTGTCTGTGGCAGTCATTTGAAAAGAACAAGGAAACATTGTTTGGTTTAAAGTCAGGAAAGCTATGTGTCAGGGCTATATCCTTTTGCTATACTTCTTCAATCTCTATGCTGAGTAAAAAATTTGAGAAGCTGGAATTTATGAAGAATGTAGCATCAGGATTTGAGGAAAATTCATTAACAAACTATGCAGATGACACAACTTTGCTTGCTGAAAGTGAAGAGGATTTGAAACATTTATTGAGGAAGATCAAAGAACCCAGCCTTCAGTATGGATTGCACTTCAACATCAAGAAAATAAAAATTCTTACAACTGGGACGATAAACAACTTCATGACAAATGGAGAAGAGATTGAGGTTGTCCAAGTTTTTGCTTTGTTTCTGTAATCAATACCTATGGAAGCAGCAGTCAACAAATCAAAAGATGCATTGAATTTAGAAAAGCTGTTGCAATAGAGCTCTTTAAAGTGTTGAAAAGTAAAGATGTCACATTGAAGATGAAGGTGCACCCAACTCATATCATGGCATTTTAAGTTGCATCATATGTTTGTGAAAGCTAGACAATGAACAAGGCAAACAGGAGAACTGTTGCTTTTGAATTATGGTACTGGAGACAAATATTGAACATACCATGGACTGCGAAAAGAACCAACAGATTTATCTAAGAAGTGCAACCAGAGTGCTCCTTGGAAGCAAGGATGGCTAGACTGTGTCTTACGTATTTTGGACATGTTGTCAGAAAGGACCAATCCCTGGAGAAGAACATCATATTTGGGAGTGTGGCAGGTCAATGAAAAAAGGAAGACTCTCAACTGGATGGATTGACACCGTGGCTGCAACAGTGAGTTTAAACATAAAAAAGACCATGTGCATGGTATAGTGTTGGCGAGTATTTTATGCTGTTGTACATAGGGTTGCTATGAATTGTACCTGACTCAATGGCACTGAACAATAGCAACAACAATAACAACAACAATAACCCCCAAACATCCTTTTGCCAATCCAGATTCTAAAGCACTTAAGAATAGGGAGATGGAGAAGTAACCAATTAACCTTATTAGCAGTAATTTTGGCTTAAATGTGCTGTCACTGTAGGCTTCTGTTAATGAAATTCAGGTGACCATGCACAGCAAATAGTCCCTGTAGGCATAGAGCCCCCAGAAATGCAGGAGAGGGGAGCTGAGCCAAGAAAGCCCAAGCCCTCATGTGTAATTCCTTGATCAGTCAGATAACTAGTTCCTTCTTGGCAGGAAGTAGTGGAAGAAGCTAGAAGTGTTACAAAGGTAGGGCTCCTTCCACTGGATGAAACTTTCAGACCTGGAGAAGGGTGTGTGTATGTGTGTGTGTGTATGTGTGTCTTCTATCCTACAGTGCTTTTCCTTGTCTAATAACTGAGTCTGTATTCATGGGCTAGAGTCATGGGGACAGACCTGGCACCTTTGGATAAGAGGACAATTAGAGCAACAATTGTGAATCGTGTATATACTTCACCATGTGTATACTATATTCATACCTCCTTTTGGGAAAATGGGAGTCCCTCAAAAGTTGTGATTGGGCTTTGAGTTCACTGGTGCAAGCAACCAAGCAGGGGAGAAGTTGAGACCATTGGACTTCTTTCCAAATAAGAGGCGCTCTTCTGTTTCTGCTCTGCTTTATGTTGCAGGGGAAGTTGTCTGTCTTCTTTAGCCCTTCTGATCTTACCACCTTCAAGCCTATGAGGTGTTTCTTGTTCTGTTTTTCGATTTAGTCTAGTGTGCAGTAAGTATAAGGTGTTTGGTGCAATGTTGGGGATGGGATGGAGTAGACATATCTTGTAGTTGCTCCATTATGAACAAATGTGAGGCACAAGATGAATCTAAGGGGGGTTCCACCCTACTTAGATGGGATGGGAACAACTATGTCTGTGTCTCTGACCACATCATGCACAGACACTAAGAAGTACAGACCCTGAACCTGGCCTGAAAGGGAAAGATGTGGGGCAGCAGCCAACTATTACCTATAAACTTCACATGACTTTATGAGAAAAGATAAGACTTAGGAAATTGTGGCTTCCCTGATTGGAAAGGGCCAGATATTAGCTGTGTGTCTTCATGTCTTTGCAGATGTTGTAAGACACAAAATGAAGATGAATCTGGAGCCTTCATCATTTCTCTTGGACTCTCTTTCTGGTTCTGTGTACACTTCAACTCTGAGAAACAGGTCTCAATATCAGACTCACCATGGGTTTTGGTTCATTGCACTTTGTCCAAGTTATTATGCAAACTAGACATCAAAGTCTAGTCTTTTGGCACCTGGTCTTATTTCTGGAATTGGGAGAAAACGTCCCATGGCTTACAGGCCCTGGGGGATCTAGCTCTGCCTTCCCCTCAGGTCCACCTGAAACATACTTCTGCCCACTCAGCCCTCTGTGCTGTAGCCACACAGTCCTGCTGGGAGACCACAGCAAGCTTTCATCTATTCCACTTCAAAGCCCATGCATGCCTTCTCCTGGGCCTGCCTATTCTTCCTTCCTCTCCTCTTTTTTATTTAGCTTACTCCTAAGTCTAACTCTCAGTGCCCATGTTACTTCATCAGGAAAGGCTTTCTTAATCCCCACGTTGGGCATGTGTTATCAGAGCCCTTCTTGCTTCTTCTAGCATATACTTGTCCATCTCCCTATGAAAGAATAAGCTCCTTTGGAACAGGTTGTGCAGTTTTGTTTACCACACTATCCTGAATGCCAGCCATATGTATAAAAGACTTTCAATTAACATAGCCCAGTGATTAAAAGTTCTGGCTTTGGAGTGTTACTGGCTGAGTTCAAATCCCAGCTCTATTTAATAGGTAAGTCTCAGCATGCTCGTTTGTAACATATGTAACTGATATAACATGGGTTTTGTTATGCATACAACAAAATTGTCACAACACTGTGAGAAACAAACTGGCTGATAATGCAAATTGCTTAGAACAGTACCTGGCAAATAATTGTTGTTAGGTGCCATTGAGTTAGGTGTGACTCATAGTGATCCTCATAGAGTTTTCAACGGATGATTGTTTCAGGATTGCTTTGGGAGTGGATTGCCTTGTCCTGTTCCTGTTTTTGTGGTGCTGGGGATTGAACCTAGGTCCTCAGAAAGTGCAGAGCAGTGCTCTACCCACTGAGCTAAACCCTTGCCCATGGCAACCAATACATGCTCAATATGTGTTAACAAGGGGCTGGGATTTAGCTCAGTGGGTAGAGCACCACTCTGCAGTCTCTGAGGTCCAAGGTTCAATTCCCAGCTACCACAAAAGTGGGAGAAGGATGTGGCAATCCATTCCTGAGGCAATCCTGAAACAATCAGCCATTGAAAACCCTCTGAGTCAGACTTGACTCAACCATACCTAACAACAACAACATATGTACCTAACAACAACATATGTTAACAAAAGAAGTAGGGTGAAAAAGTCTGAGAGGGAGGAGAGACAATGCTTCCTTTTGCATCCAAAGAAAGAAGAGCCCTCCTCCTCTTTCCCCATCTTGCTTCCAGATTATTTTCTTAAATTTGAATTCAGCAAATTCTGGGTATTAAATTAGGGTGCTTAGTCTCCTAGCAAAACCCTCAGAGTACACAGCAGTACATACACATAAAAGATTACAGTGATGAGAAAGAAAAGAGCCCATCCATATTTATGCAGATTGTAAACTCTGGAGTCAGGTTGATATAGTTTTGCATAGCAAGAGGCAGCTATGATTCAGTTGCCTCTCAATAGGAACTAGATGAATGTGGGGTTGCAAACCTATAATCATCTTTTCTCAATTGAAAGGCAATATTAAAATGATCCTTCAATCAATGTTTACCTTCTTACTACACATATTCCTCCAATTTGTTTTCTTAAGAGTGAGAAGTAGATTCAGGGAAAAATACGATGGGTATATTATCAACCTGGATTCTCACTCATTAAATTGTCTTGTTTGTTTCATTTTGTTTTCTTCTGGGACATAGAAGGAACTGGAAGTGCTGTCTTGTTACTTAATAGAATCTCCAAACTTTTTCTAGTACATTCCAGTATTGAATGATAACCATGTGACTAGCCCTGATATGCTTTCTATACTAAAGGTATTTATCAATGACTTAGGCTTGGCCTAGAACAATTTGTGGCACTGTATGACTATGTTAGGCCAAAATAGAACCCAAGAAAGTCTTGGCTGGAACTCTTATCACATATGCAATTAAATGCTTTCTTTCTAATTCCAATTCTCTCTCCTTTTTTTTTTTTTTTTTACATCTTTTGCTTTTCTTGCTACCTTTGAGGTGTGATCCCCCATGTGTCTGTCAGCTTGTCATGCTATGGAGGCTTGCATGTTGCTCTGATGCTGCTACTGCCACTGGTATTTCAGATACCAGCAGGGCCACCCATGCTGGACAGGTTTCAGCTGAGCTTCCAGACTAAGACAGACTAGGGAGAAGGACCCAGCAGCCCACTCCAGAAACAAATAGCCATTGAAAACCTTATGAAGAGCAGAGAAGCACTGTCAAATACAGTGCCAGAAAATGATCCCCCAGGCTGGAAGCCATTCAAGAAATGACTGGGGGTGCCCTGCACGGTGATGTACAACTGTAATCCCAACAACTTGGGTGCAGAGGCAGGAGGATCACAAGTTTGAGACCAGAGGCAGTCTGCCTAATTTAGCAAGACCCTGTCTCAAAAAAAAAGTAAAGAAATGGGCTTGGGGTGCAGCCTAGTGGTATAGCACTTGCAAAGCATGCAAGTTCGAGGCCCTGGGGTCAACCCCTAGTACCACACACACACACACAAAAAAAAAAAAAAAAAAAGAAGAAGAAGAAGAAAAAAAGAAAAAGAAAAGAAAAGAAATGTCTGGGGAAGAGTTGCCTCCTCAGAGTAGAGTTGACCTTAATGATGGGAATGGAGCAAAGCTGCAGGAACCTCCATGTGCAAATGTGGCACAACTCAAAATGAAAAGAAACACAGCAGTTGCAACAATGGACTCAAACATAAAAATATTGTGTGCATGGCACAGTGTTGGGTGGTGTGCCATTCCATTGTACATAGGGTTGCTATGAGTTGGACTCAACTTGGTGGCACCTAACAATAACATAAAGTATGATTTAAAACTACGGTGAATATTAAAATTATTTTTTACAATAAAAGACACACTGCCATTAATCTTCCTCTTTCATGAGGATATTTAGTTTCATCATTCATCATGACAATCTGTGTCACATTTTTTTCTAATATGGCAATTTCTGTCAAATGAAAACATTAGTGATGTGTCTTCATCCACCTTATTCACTGCATCTGGCACCATGCAACTTCTTGTTCTTCCCCCAAAGTCACAATGACTATGAAAGTTAAACTTTTGAATTGATTCAGGACATCAACTCAGCTATGATAGCACAACTAAAGACACGAAAGAGGACTTCTAGAATTGCTTCAGGAAATGGTAATAATGATGAGATAAATATATTTGAAGCCAGTGAGAGTATTTTGCAGGAGGTTAGTGGTAATGTGCCTTTTACTGTAACAAATTTAAAAAATATTACCTGGGCACAGTGGCGCATGCCTATAATCCCAGCAGCTCGGGAGGTAGAGGCAGGAGGATTGCAAGTTCGAGACCAGAGGCAGTCTGCGTAACTTAGCAAGACCCTGTCTCAAAAAGTAAAAAAAAAAAAAAAATGGGCTGGGGGTGCAGCTCAGTGGTCCTGCATTTGCAAAACATGCAAGCATGAGGCCCTGGGTTCAACCTCTAGTACCATACACACACACACACACAAAAAAAAAAAAAAATTTTTAAAAGTGATTATACATTTAGCATATCTTTTGATCATACCTCATATGTATCAGAAATTACCCAAGCTTTATGATTTGCTGCTTCACTTGCCTCCAGGAGAGAATAACTTTACAGTCTACAGCCCAAGTCCAAAATTTCCAGAGAATTGTTCTAATTGGCCAGCATAGGCTCCCAATGGCAACCAGGTGAAATATGTTGAGCAATCTATAGGGATGTGATGTGGAGATGATGGGCAGGCAAAACAGTATGCCCAGCCAATGTATACATATACCACTTTTGCTATATATTCCTGCCATGGTCCCTAACACCTCCTCCCTTCACACTCTCAAGTTAAAATATTGACAAAGTATAGTGAGGAAAACCAGTCCGTGCATGTTTACTCTGATGTACATCAAATGCTTCTGGTCAAAGCAGCCAGATTCTGAGCATTTTTCCCTTCCTAAAATTAAAACTAGTTCATGATATTTGGGTCACAACATCTGGAGTGCTCCAGTTGTTTTTCTCCTCTCCCCTCCCCTCTATAAATCTCCAGAGGAAATAGATAGTGCTAACTATAAGAAAATAGGGAAAGGCCTCCTCCCCAAGGGAATCACTTTGATTCAGTGGGCTCCTGGAGAATAAATATTTTTGAACATTCAAGCCAGGCACCATCACCTACACTTATAATCCCAGCGACTCAGGAGGCAGAGGCAGGAAGACAGCAAGTTCAAGACCAGAATCAATCTGCATAAGAGCAAGACCCTGCCTCAAAAAGTGAAAAAATTGGGCTGAGGTTGCAGCTCAGTGGCACAGCACTTGCAAAGCATGCAAACACGAGGCCCTGGGTTCAACCCCAGTACTGAAAAAAAAAAAAAATTGAACATTCTTTATGTGATTTTAAGGCATTACTAGACTTGATTATTGCCTTCATATTAATTTTCATATTAATAATAAGAAATACTAAAATTTATTGTAGTAATATTTATAATAGCAACTATTGATCACTTTCTAATTACCAGCCTTTATGTTCTGTACCTTAAATATTTTGTGCAATTTATTTTTATCTAATCTATAACCAAATCCTAGAGATAAAGACATCCTTGGAAAACTACATAATTTTTTTTTCCTGCAGTACTGAAGGTTGAACCCAGGGCCTCATATTTGCATGCTTTGCAAATGCTGGACCACTGAGCTGCCACCTGCAGCCCATTTTCTAACATTTTTGAGACAGGATCTCGCCAAATTACGCAGACTGCCTCTGGTCTCAAACTTGCTATCCTCCTGCCTCCACCTCCTGAGGTGCTAGGATTATAGGCATGCGCCACCTCGCCCGGCTCAGAAAGCAATATTGATTTTTAAGGATACTAGGCTAGATATTAGAATACCAAAAAAAAAAAAGATGCTTTATAAAGTAAAAATAACAATAGCTGGCATTAATCCAGAACTCTCTTTTTCCCGATGTCACTGCTAAAGAATTTATACTTGGCTGCTCCTCCCATTGCCCCAGATCAAATTTCAATATTTTTACATGATAGGTCAATTATTTAGTTTGTTCAAAGAGTATTTATCAACCTTCTGCTGTTTTCCACCTACTGCCACAAGGACACCAGGGAATCTTTATCTTTAAGAAGCTTATCTAGCTCACAAAAACAGGGAATTACTTTTTGCCAACAATTCAGGTATTTTTCATCTATACTCTACCACTTTTCCAGGATTATGATCTCCCAAATGCAATGCCTTGGATGAAAATCACTGCTGAGGGATCTGTTCAAACCTAATTGCCCCTCTCCTGGACCTTTGGTTAAGAAGTAATTATTTTGTTATTGTTGTCGTGTGCTGTTGAGTCTTGTGTCAGTCACAGAAACCCTCATGAGGTTTTTGATGGCAAATTGTTTCAGGAGTGGGCTACCATGTTTTTCTCCCATTTTTGTGGTGCTGGGGATTGAACCCAGGGCCTCAGAGACCACAGAGCAACACTCTACCAACTGAGCTAAACCCCAGTCCAGTAATTGTTTTTGTTGTTGTTGTTGTTAGGTGCGGTTGAGTCGGTATCCAACTCATAGCGACCCTCATAGGGTTTTCAATGGCTGTTTCGGGATTGCCTTGGGAGTGGATTGCCAGGCCCTTCTCCCATTTTTGTGGTGCTGGGAATTGAACTCAGGACCTCACAGACTGCAGTGCAGCGCTCTACCAACTGAGCTAAATCTCAGCCCAGTAATTATTTAAGGTGCTATTAATTTCCACAGTCCTCAGCCTTTTCTCATTTTCTCAAGTAGAGGGGCTTTGGAAAGGTTCAGATCAAACCTTTGGTCAGTCACAAAATAGTTGCTGTGATACAAGGGCTTCAAATTCCAAATGTTTATGGGCAGCATTTAGAAGATCCTTCAACTTGGGTGGGAAGAATTACATTGTTAATTTCATTAACCTCTAACAGAAGTGGCTCATTCCTTCAATTAGGCATGTAGGCAATAAACCAAAATAGTATAAATAGAATCTGTGATTTTGTTATCAGTACAAATCAAATATTTTCATATCATATTACTTGTGATAGTGTTATTTACATTCATCATTTTTATATGATGATTATTACACTAGCTGCTAGACCTTATTATTTAATGCATAAGAAACATATTTGTTATCACATCAAAAATATGTTTTAAAAGATATTTCACTAATCAATTTCTCTATAATTGCTTTCCTTTGTATTTCTGCATAATTTTCATGTATTTAAAAATACTATTCTAAGAAGTGAGTCCATAGACTACACACAAAGACACATACTCTCACATAAAGAATTCCTATATATCACTTTCATTGTGCCTACACCTACAATATATGGTATGCCACATAGAGAAAATACCTTTTACAAATTTGACATTAATAAAAGATATATCCCAATATTGATACAATTATCTTAATTTGCAAATGTGAATTTCACAAACAGCAAGTATGAATTTCAGCACATAAAATTTTCTATGCAGCACATAAATTTCTATGCAAATTTAGTTATTTTTTCATAACTTAATTCTTATTTTGAGCTTTTTGCATCAAGAGAAAGAAATCTAACATCAATCAAGTCAGGGTGACTAACTTCTGAGGGGTACTGTAGTACCTAGGCGTTATGGAGCAGGCTTTATTGGTCCACATTCTCTTCTGCTTTCATACCCACAGCCCTGTCTCATCTCAGTCCTTTACACCACAGGTAGCTGCTGGGTGGCTCCTGGAACTGCCTCTGTCTACTACCTGGGCCCTGGCAGGTATGTGGGTATATTAGTCAGGTTTCCATTGATGTACCAAATAACCTGAAATAAATCAATTTATAAGGAGGAAAGACTTATTTTGGCTTACAGTTTCAGAAGTTTTAGTTGATCATCATTTGGTCCTATTAGCTTTTGGGCCTGTAGTGCCGCAGTAGATCATGGGGAGAATGCAGAGTGCAAGAAGCTGCTTTCCTTAAAACAGACAGAAAACGAAGGGACAAAAGAAGGGTCAGGGTCCCAATATCCCTTTCAAGGGCATACCCCCAGTGATCTCACTTCCTTCCACTAGGCCCCACCTCCTTAAAGTTCCACCACTTCTGCTCAGTGCCATAGGCTGATGACTAAATTTTTAACATATGGGCCTTTGGGGGACACTTACCTAAACTACAGCAGTAGAGGAAGATCCTGCTCTTCTCTAGCCATCACTAGATCTCTGTCCTTTTCTGTCCTTGGTCCATCTTCCTGGAAGGACCATATATCTATTTCTACTCTGGGGTTTTACCTTTTTCCAGGGCATAAACATAAGCTGGGCACAACTCCCCTTTCCTCTCTGTTCCCTCAAACCTATCTCTACTTTTGTCATCCCGTCTTCTGGCAGGGGATTGGGGTTAAATAGCCTCTTTCTCAGTGGGTACTGGTATCTACGCTTCCTTACTGTTCTGCTGCTTCTCATTTGCTTCTAAGTAAAGCAAATTTCCAGTCCAGGAGGCTAGGAAGGTTTGATTCCACTTTCTCTAGGCTTTAATCCTTAGATCCTCCCATGTGAAATGCAAAAGCAATTGTTATTAAAATTTAAACACAGAATTAATAGTTCTTTAACATTCTGTAGTTTTTGTTCTGTATCTCCTCCTCCCTGAAGCAAGTAAACATCCTCTCTCCCCCTTTCTCTCTCTTTCTTTCTCTTTCTCCTTGGATGGGTGGATTTAGTGATGAGTCAAGGGGTTACAAAAAATACCAGGAAAAATATGTCAGTTCCAAATATTGTTTTGACCAAAAACCCTTTATGTATCACGTACATAAAAAGTAATTTAAAATTTTGTCCTCACTCTCAACAAGGAATTCCATAAATAAGTAGAAAGTAACAGGTGTGATGGGAAGTAGATGCTTAGAGAGGCTTACTTGTTAGCTAAATGAATTACTTCTGTGAACCATGCTCTCACATTATGGGAGCCAAGATAGGTATGCTATAAAATACAAATTGTTTCCTGTCATCTTGTAATAGGTTCTTGATAAATCCACAGTTTTATGAGGGCTTATTCCCCATGCTTTTATAATGCAATGAGTAATCATCTATCTTAACTCAGGAAATTATATAGAGTAAGACACTCAACACTGAGCAATGATTAGAAAGATTTTACTGCCAAACAGAGTCTGAGCTCTGGGATATATTTTTAAAAAATTTTTTGCCTATCATGATCATAAAATACTTTTGTGGTAGTAGAGGGTTGAATCCAGGGCCTCATGCATTCTAGGCAAGTGCTCTATTACAGAGTTGCACCCAAGGCCCCTTTTTTATTTTTTATTTTGAGACAGAGTGTCACTAAGCCATGCAGGCTGACCTTGAACACGTGATCCTCTCATGGCACCCCAGTTATCATATTCTAACATCTTAAAAAAAATTTCTGGCGGAGTGGAGACTATATTTCCCAGGGCTAGCCTATTCTCAGAGACAGCAAGAGGCCCAGCCAGGAGCATGCCTTTGATATGGGAACTAATGCAGATCTGCACCCCTCTATCCAGTCTGTACACCCCAGAAGACCCCAGTATTCCTCTGCTTTAATCATTCTAGTACCAATTGTGAGGGAAGAAGGGTCCATCCCTATATCCTCGAGTCCCCTGAAATGATTCAAACTAACCAATCCCCAAGTGTTCACCCTCCTGGTCCTACCTTTCCTGTGGAATCCCCAATAAAGACAGCAACTGAACGTTTACCCCACTTGTCATCTGCCTCTTGCCCATGCTGGTGTCTTTCTCACGTGGCTCTGGGTGGCCTGCCATTCCTCCTGTCTCTAGAACCAGTAAGTGTGATAAACACTTTTTTTTCCTCAGACTCTCTTGTGTTGGCTGCATCTGACTGACCATTACACAGGAGAATATGAAATATGAGGGATGAGTGCCGGGAGAGGAAATGAGGTTCAACTTCCACAACAAAGAACCACAGCCCACGTTTGTGAGGTGGAAGGAAAAAGAGACCTCTGTGTTGCTGCCCAGCTGCCCCCACCTGGGCTTGCAGGCAGTTCAGCATGGGGCTGGCTGAAGAGGATCACTCTCTGTCTCAGCACAGGCACTTCTAGCTGCCCCTGCTGCACACATGAGGGGCCAGCTTGGGGTTATGGCTCCTACACGAGTCTGCGTTTTCTACAGTCAAGGCAGCCAGGTCGGGGAAGCTTTCTCCATGTTAGCTGTTAATCTCTCAGCTTTGCATGAAAGAGCCATGGAGGCAGACACCATGCTTTACTCCTTTCTACAACCCATCACCCTGCATGGGTACATGGGAGGAGATCTCAGGTACTGCCTAGCAAAACTCCTCTCGATGTTCCCTGAGCACTTCCTTTGTGTGAGGTTCTTTCTAGCCTACAGTGGAAACCCACTATCTTATTTCATCCTCCTGAAGAGCCCCTGAGACCCAGTCAGGGCCCAGAAGGAATAAGCACATTGCCTGAGGTCACACACCTGGTAAATGTGAGAGCCAAAGTTTCAATCAGGAGTGGCTGACTCCTGAGACTGGCTCCTGAACACCTGCAGTGCTGAAAAGACAGCACCAAGAAGTTTTCTATATTTTCCCCAGTGCCGGGAGGCTGCTGTCTAGAGCTCAGGGCAGCTGTGGTTGGAGTTGATGTGGACCGTAGGATTTGTGTTTCCATGGTTGCAGGCCTGCTAGGATTTCTTGGCAAGATAAAGCACAGCAATGAGAGCCTGAGCTTTTTTATCAAATGGTAAATCCTGAGATAGTTTTATTTGTATTCAGGGCCTCTTTTCCAAAGGATCTGAAGAGTACTTAATGTCCATCAGCAAGAAAACACACAACCGCAGTTGGACAGCGCAGGACCCAGCACTCATGATGTTTTCTTAGGGATAGTCCCTCAGGTTCTGGTGTTCTCATGTGTGAAATACAAGGATTGTAATGCTCATTGTGATTCTCCATCTGTGGCCTGGAAACTAATAAGATTTTAAAACACAACTTCTAGGTTTCTGCTCTACACCATTTGAAATACAGCAGGTTTGCAGCAAAGCATGGGGATCTGTATTTCTAAAGCTCACTTTGTAATTCTAATATTCAGCCTCATTTGGGAACCATTGGTCTGGGTGATCCACTTCATCCCTTCCTGACTAAATCACCCATTTTGGAGATTAAGTCCTTGAATGTTTCCAGATGGGTGCAGAGTGCTATGAAATGTCAAAGAAATATTTAGGTCTGGGGATGGGTACCAGGGTATCTGGAGAATGACAATACTAATTTATCTGATAAGCAGTAAGAAAGGTGGTGATATTTAATAATGGACTTCTATTGCTTTTGCCTGCCCACCATTCATTTCTCTACTTTGGAAGTGCTACCTTACTATTACTCTTAGAAACACCTCCATTTCCAATTCTTTACCATATGTTTAGAATGGGATTGAACCACTCTACTCCTGACCTCAGGGGTAAGCAGCGTTGATTCTTATCTAGCTACCCAGTATAGATGTGGGACACAATTGAGAAAGAGAATTCAATCTCAGGGCTCTGGATAGTTTGGTTACAAAGCTGGGGACTATAATCTTGGAGCTGTTGGCACCCCTTTTCCCTGACAGCGGGGAAGAATCCCACAGACAGCAGAGAAAAATAAGGCCAATATAGAGAAGAGAGACATCACAAATAAACCTTCAACACTACGGTGTAATGTTTTAAACAATGATAAATTTATTACATCAAGATAAAATTTCTGTCAATGAATGACACCATGAATGCATTTAACAAAAGGCTGACAGAATGAGAGAAGATATTTGTAATGTCAAAAGAGACTAATGGAGAAAAGACTGCAAATTGGTTTACAGGAAAGGAAATTGAAAGCTAACAAACATGATGACCTGCTCAAAGTCATGATAATGAAGAAAAAATTCAAATTAAAACAATTAAATATTACTTTATAACATTAAATTGGCAGAAACTAGGAATCTGGAAATTGCCAAGGTTCCAGGGAACATGGGGACACAGATTCTCCAAATATTGCTGGTGAGGGTGTAGACACTGCAGTTTTTTGAGGCCATAATTGGGCCCAACTTGGTCAAATTGTTGTTGTTGTTAGGTGCTGTTGAGTTGGGTCTGACTCATAGTGACCCTATGTACAACAGAACAAAACACTCCCTGACACTATGCCAAGCCCCGCACTATTATCAGTGCTTCTCTCCTATTCATAGGGTTTTCAATGGCTGATTGTTTTGGGGATTGCTTTGGGTGTGGATTGCCATGTCCTTCTCGCATTTTTGCAGTGCTTGGGGCAAATTAGCTCTATTCAAACTACACACCAATGCTGTACATACCAGTGGATTTCCCTTCTGGGTCCACAAAAGGACATGTGTGAGCGTTTTCATAGAAATGTCTGTTGTGGTCAGGAGTTGGAGGTACCCACCACAGGGAAAAGGTGTGAGGAAAAGGTGATTAGATCTGTACCCTAGATTATAATGTTTTGTTGTTGTTAGGTGCCACTGAGTCAGATCTGACTCATAGCAACGATATGTGCAACCGAAGGAAGTACTTCTCAATACTGTGCCATGCACATGATCTTTTTATGCTTAAACCCATTGTTGTACCTGCTGTGTCAATCCATCTAGTTGCAAGACTTCCTTTGTTCTTTGACTCACCACTCTCCCAAACATGATGTCCTTCTCCAGCGATTGCTCCTTCCTGACAACATGTCCAAAATATGTAAGATTCAGTCTAGCCATCCTTGCTTCCAAGGAGCACTCTGGTTGCACTTCTAGGATATATCTGTTGGTTTTTTGGCAGTCCATGGTATATTCAGCACCATAATTCAAAAGCATCAATTTTTCTCCAGTCACCCTTATTCATTGTCCAGCTTTCACATGCATATGATGCAGCTGAAAATATCATGGCATGAGTCAGGTACACCTTCAACTTCAATGTGACATCTTTACTTTTCAACAATTTAAAGAGGTCTTTTATAATTGCTTTTCCCAATCCAATATGTCTTTTGACTTTTTGACTGCTGCTTCTCCTGATGTTGATGACATAGTGGTCATAAAAACATGCAGTGTGTGTATAACAAAGTGAGGAAAGGAGAGAACAAAGTAAGATCTATAGCCAAATACTACTTGCACAAATTGCAAATACATACAACAAAACATGTATGTTTTGAAAGGATGTATTCAATAAAAGTGAATGCGTTAAACATATTTTAAAAGATGTCCATAGGAGAGCCTTGCTTCTGTGGGTGTTAAAAACAAAACAAAAACAAATGGATGTTGGAGAATTTTGGCAAGTTCAATAAAGGGAAAACAAAAATGTAAACAAAACCCAAGTGTTAAGAGAAAGAATAAACAAGAGAAATTTACTTTGCTTAGGAGATGGCTTCTCTGAGGTAGTCTCCGAACTGTGAGCTGAGATATGAGCATAGAATAGTACCTGAGTGAATAATTCTGGAAGAGCAGATGGATTAAAGGAAAGCTGTGAGGAAAGTTTAGAGACAGGACCAGAGCTGGGTGTTTAAGAAACTAAAAGAAGCCAATGTGATGGTGGCCCAAGCAGACAAAGTGCCTTTATTTGAGAGTGTCTGAGCTTGTGGATGGCATGCATGCAGGTCAATTATCAAAATCAGAACAGCCAGAGCTCAGGTTTGGAGGATTTTTGAGTACCAGCAGGCATCAGACTATTCCCCTGACAGCATTGTGTTAATTACACACAATTAGCTTGAGCTATAAAATTCATTCTTTTCAGAGTGCACAGTAAGAAGGGAGCAAAACACTTTCTGGGTAAAACTAATTTCAGTTTCGCAGTGACCAGAGTGCATTTGGAAGACCTGTGATTTTTATGTGAGGCCCCCATGTGGAATTTCTATGTTAACCTCCTCTTCTGAAGTCTTGTGTTAAGCTGTCCTCTTCATGGTGGCAACATTTGTGTGGTGTCTGATGCTCAGTAGGTGCTCAGTTATATCTGTGCAATGGATAAACACTATACTTCCTTTAAAAACAGTATGTTGAATAAGAAGGGCATGATACAGTATGGCTGGCTATACCCCTGTTATCTTTCCTTCTCTCTCTCTCTCTTCCTCTCCCTCCACACAAAAAGACACATACCAAAACTAGAAAGAAATAAAGAATAGAGGAAACAGGCCATCATACCAATATGTTGACTGTGATTACATATATATATATATATATATATATATATATATATATATGCATAGATAGATAAATAGATTGTGTGATGGGTCTGTAGGTGAATTTTTCTTTCTAATTTTCTATATTTTCTAGTGTACTATATAAATTCTAAATATATTTCTGTAAATTTCCAATTTTCTGGTTTTTTATATCATTTCCTTAAACATTAATTCTTTTAAAAATTGAATGAAACCATGCATGTAGCACTTTCGTGTAATTCCAGCAGCTCGGAAGACTGAGGCAAGAGGATTGCACATTCAAGGCCAGAGGCAGCCTGTGCAATTCAGCAAGACCTTGTCTCAACATAAAAAGAGCTGGAGGTACAGCTCAGTGGTAGAGCACTTGCCTAGCGTGTGTGAAGCCTTGGGTTCAACGCCTCACTACTGAAAAAAAAGGGAGAAAGAAAAAAGTGAAAGATATTTATAAAGTGAAGAAAAATAGGCTATTAAAAATACACTGCCATCTCCTTTTAGGAGATGAAGAGCACATTCATATGCTTTTGATGGCTAATGGTTATATATATACACCTATACCATTAGATATGTATGTATGTATGCATGTACGTACTATCTATTTATACTAGAAGGGCCAGGTTTGGGTGTGCAAAGATAGACCTGAACCATAGTATAACATGGATGGAGCTGAGTGCTGTTATTTCTTCTTTTGAGTTAAACTAAAAGAACTGAGGGTCCACATCTGCATCTGAAGAGATTAGCTTCCTGAGAAGGAGATGGGCCTGAACAAATTGCCAGAATGGAAGGAGAAAAATGGCCTTTGAGAAATGTCCCTAATGAGGATATTGTAAATGATTCAGAATAGCAGTGCCTAGGGTTTCACATTAACTTCTGTTAATAAAAACATCTCCTTGCAGGCCCAGCTGTGTGTTTGGGGCTAGGATCTTGACTTGAAAAAGAGAGACGAGACCTCTGTCTTTGTAGATTTTACATTCTAGGGATGGGGTGAATAACAATCTAGTATCTAGGGTTGATATAGCATTAAATATATGCCAAGCACTATTCTCAGTGCTTCACAGATATTTACTTTTCTAATCTTTACAACTCCTGCAGCTGTACCACTGTGGCGACCAATCCCATCAGAGATCAGAAGCTAAGCAGGGTCAGTACTTGGATGGGAGATGGCCTGGGAACACCAGGTGCTGTAGGCTTGGGAGATGGGCCTGGAAACACACTCCCGAGAAAAACAATTAGCCATTGAAAACCCAGTGAATAGCAGAGAAGCCCAAAATAGCGTTTTGCCTGTTGTACATAGGGTTGCTATGAGTTGGATACCAACTCGATGGCACCTAACAACAGCAGCGACAATCCTTACAACAACTGTACAAATTCCTCATTTTTTTATAGATGGGAAATTAAAGCATGAGTAAGTTAATTTACTCAAAACATGTTAGTCAGTAATTGGTGAGGTTGGGATTACAGCCATGTAGTTGGCCCCTGGAGTTCATAAACAAAGGTAAGTACAGGTTGCAGGTAACATCAGAGGAGGTGAATGTAAAGTATTTACTGGCAATAATTAGGCACTAACACCACCTATGGGGCTGGGATTTAGCTCAGTTGGTAGAGCACCGCTCTGCAGTCTCTGTGGTCCTGAGTTCAATTCCCAGCACTGCAAAAATGGGACAAAGACGTGGCAATCCACCCCCAAGGCAATCCCAAAACAATCTGCCATTGAAAACCCTATGAGGGTGGCTATGAGCCGGACATGACTTGACAGCACCTAACAACAACAACAACAACACCCAGGACTAGCGATGGGCCATGCTTACTTTCCTTCAGAACACAGCAGAGGAAAGTGATTCTCCATTCAGGAGACCACAGGTGGTATTTTCACGGACAAAATAGACCAGGGCACACCAGGCAGCAGACACTAGGGTTCCTTACACAAGAGAGACAGGAGCTGAAAGAAAAGGGAAGCTATAATGCCTTTCTCCCCACCCTCATCCAAGGATGTTTTGTGTAATATCCTTAAGCCAGTTTCCGAAGAGGTATTATTACAAATTGGTGCACTGTGAAGCGCTACAGAACTACAGGTTTCACAGTGTTCTCAATCATTGTCCGCAATATACAACGTGCTTTTTAAAAGCAAGAAGACGAGCCTATTTTTAACAGAGGGACATGAATAGTAACACTACCAATTCATGAATGATTGTTGCTAAGTGGAAAATTATTCTAATAACTTCTATTATTCAAACATCATTAGGATTAAATAGCCAGTGAGATGACACTTCAGCTGTCCAAAGGAGACTGGTGCCAAACAATTGCCTTGGACTTACAGCCTGCGAAAAAGCCCCTTGGTGGATTTGATGTGTTTGCATATGCAGCAACTTTGCTCCTGTCTCTGCTGCTTGTGAATGAGCCCCTGAACCTGGTGAGCAAACCCTGGTGAGACCTGCTGTGAGTCCTGCCTGCCACCAGACAGGAGATATCCCTAGAAGTCCTGAGTATTTTCTCTCGTGTGCTGCAGAGACCTGAACCCTCTCATCTCTCTCCTCTGCCTATCCTTCTGCCCTCCTTATGAACATCCACAGTTCTAAAGTGGTCTGAATCAGATTATAACAATGTGCCTGTATGTTTTCAATTAAAATAGTTTCTTTAATCTTTGCAGTAATTCATTTGTATCCACTATCTACTGCTGCATTACAAATTACACCAAAAGTGAGTGCATGAAAAAAGACCAAACATTTATTATCTCAGAGCTTCTGCAGGCCAGGAATTTGGAAGTTGCTCTGCTGGGTGGTTCTGGCTCAAGGTCTTCCAGGATGTTGCATTGAAAATGTTGGATGCCATTCATCTGAAGGCTTGACTGTGCATGGAGGACCTGTACCCAAAGTGGTATACCTATATGGCTGTTGGAAAAAGGCCTCAGATCTTCATTGGCTTCTGGCCTCAAGAGGCCTTGGTTCCTCATCATGTAGGTCTCTCTACCGGGCTGCTTGAGTGTCCTCATGAGCAATCCAGGAGAGTAAGACAGAAGCCACAGTATCTTTTAAGACCTGGCCTCTGGATCCAGACAGCACCATTTCTACCCTATCTTAGTGATTACACAAGTCAGTTCAATTGATATAGAAGGGAAGTGCCAAGGATGTTTAGAATCATGAGGACCATCTTGGAGGCCAACTATCTTACCACTGAAGAGTATACTTAATATCTGATTTAATGATATAGAAGTATAGAGAAATCAAACTGACCAGCCTAAAATGACAGGCAGCTAGCATACTCTTTTCTATAAGGTGGCATAATTAATTAACTTTCATTTACTTATGGATGAATAATCTATTTTGAATATTGTTAAAGTTAGTATCAAGATTAATCATTTAATTTGTAATCCAATTTATTGCATTCATAATGGGTGTCAATCCTTGGGTTAGACACTTGACTTACATTTAATCTTCATAATAATCCTATGAGGTTGTTATTCCTAGTCCCTTTTTATGGATAAGGAAATGAACTGAGAAAGGGTCTCCAGTTTACAAATAATCCCAAAGATCATCAAATGTAAACATTTCATCAAAGAAAACCAGCAATCTGGAGAGTCAGAGACTGTTATGATTTAGATCTAAATGTCCCTCAAATGTCATGTGTTTGAACTTTGGGTCTCCAGCTGGTAGCTGTATCCTAGGAGATTATGGAACCTTGGGGTGTGGGATCTAGCTTATTAAAAATGAGCCATTGGGGTAGGCCTTTGGAGTTTTTTACACAGACCCTTTGTTTTGGTAAGCTCTCTGACTCCTGATCTGCTCTGCCATGAGTTTAACTGCTGTGGGCCCCCTTCTACCTGCCACTGCTATGCCTGCGCCACCACCATTATGGACTGATCCTCTAAATTTGAGCCCCATAATAAATCATCTTTTCTCCCCAAAGTTTGTTTTGGTCAGTTTCTCTGCCATAGTGAC
>VMDO01010445.1:0-71751 GCA_007922755.1 Pedetes capensis
TATTCTTCAGTATTTAACCAGTCCCTTATTCTCCTATTGCTGGACAGATAATTGTTTTTATTGTTTAAATTTATAAATGTTGTCCTAATGAACATTCTTATTACTTGGATTTTTAAAATTCATATATATTATATCACCCTTTATGAAGGTGACTTATAATTACATTCCCTCCAATAATATATAAGAAAGCTAGTTGAGCTCACTTTCCCCACTGAATATTATTATTTTAAAAGCATGTTTGCCGATTTAAAGGTGAAAACTTTTTTGTTACTTCTGTATTGATTTATCATAAATTCTATGTATTAATTTCCATGTTTTGTTTGTTCTTTCTTGCCTGGCTTGAGTGATTGTTATTTTATTTATTTTTTTGTTTTAATTTTCTATATTGTCTAAACATTTAATATTGAACATATTTGTTGTTGTTGTTGTTGTTGTTAGGTGCCGTCGAGTCGGTATCCAACTCATAGCGACCCTCGTAGGGTTTTCAGTGGCTGAGTGCTTCGGGATTGCCTTGGGAGTGGATTGCCAGGTCCTTCTCCCATTTTTGTGGTGCTGGGAATTGAACTCGGGGCCTCAGAGACTACAGTGCAGCGCTCTACCCACTGAGCTAAATCCCAGTCCTTATTGAACATATAATTCTCCCTAAAAAGAAATATTTGATTAGTGCTTTCAATTTTAATAAGTGTTTTAAGATGTCTTTGAAAGCAAATCTTTGAAAATACTATAAAAATCAAGAACAGAAACAACCTAAACAATTATAAAAATTAAATGGAAAATATTTTGCAAAAGCCAATGTATATAGGTACTAATTGTATACCATATCACTTGACCTCAAACCAACTATACTTTTATAAAACCCCAAGCCACCCTTTCAATATGTTTTCAAATACCTTTCTTTAATGTTTCAGGAAAAACTGTCAAAGACTAACTCCTGTAGATGAAGGGATAAGCCTTGACGCTGTGAAGTCAAAAAGCTTGGCTTTCAGTGAGAAAGAAAGCCTTTTGTAGCTCAGCATCACATATATATGCCAGTTAATAAATGGCATTTGCAAACCACATTAAAAGACCCATAGACTTCTCTTTATTAATAATGATAATATCTATTATTTGACTTTGTTCTGTGTGCTGAGTAGTCAGCTACATGCTTTACATGCACTCTCTTTTAAAAGGCTTAAGGACTCTGTTTAAAATGATCCAGTTTTACCCATGGGGAACCTAATACTTAGATATTACCTTGCCCAAGATCACCCCTGAATGAATGATGAGCATAGGATTTGACCCACAGAAGAACAGCCCTTGGGTCAACTATCAGATGGGACCTTACTATCCAATGAACTCCGACGAAATAGTCATGGAGGACAAAATGCCCCACATGCACCCATCTCTTCAACAAAGGAACTATATAGGCATATGTCATACCCCTAGACATGTCTACAATCTGTGGCTGCTGTGAAATCATATCACCATGAACTTATCCAGGAATTTTGTATGGGGTTAATTTCTAAACATGTAAAGTATAGAATGAGCTTCCACTATTGTCATGTAAACCTCACAGTAAGCAAATCTATTAAAAATTAAATGGTTTTATATGAAATACACAGCTAAAAAGCCCAATATGCCTGCATGAAAACAGCAACATTTTAGAAACCACTATCCATACTTCATTCACCAGTAGAGTTATCTTAAAAGCAATAGTCTTTGAGTGTACAAACATCTATGTATAGAGTTTCCTTCTTTTCTTCCTTAACATATACTTTAATGTGCTTAGGATTTTCTGTACATGTGGCATATACACAAAACTGTACATGCCATATGTTTGAAAAATTTAATGACTCTTTCAATTATAATTTTGGTGGTATACATTTTTCAATTTTTAGAAATTATCCCTCTGTAAGATGACATTCCATGTGATTGGCATTATCATTGGTCATTCAAGTGGAATATAGCCATTCTGAGTTTGTAGATGGTATTTATTAATTAGTATTTGATCTGATTAGTTTAATTATATGACATTGCTAAAATAAATGTTAGAATAAGAAATGATCCTTCAGAAGTTAATTTAAAATTCTTGTATAATGTTTTGCAACTAGTTGATTTTATAGCCAATGTATTTGAGCTCTTATTCTCTCCCCTTTCCCTCATGAATTTATTTTTTGCCTGTAAGGTTTGTTGGGTTTTATAGTCATGGACTGCCAAGTTGTTTGAAAAACATAGGCTTTTAATAGCTAAGAACTGCAGAACAAGAAAATATGAATAAAGCAGGACAAGACCATTGCTATTGATGAAAAGAGAATGCAAAACTTGTTCCTTATATTTATAACTTAGCACTGCCTTTCAACAGGGAATACAAGATAGATAATTCATTGGAAAAATCTATAATTTATGTATATTTCACAAAAAGCACGTAAATACAAGCATCTTTTTCCTTTCTATCACAGACAGTATTGTGAATATCTTCCAAATTAGGGAGCATATTGGATTTTACTTTTTTGTAATATTCTGTGTCTACTACCATTAGGACTTACAGAATTTAAAAAAGATCACTGCTTTTGAACTCATCTATATGTTCTGTGGACAAATACAGACAATTTATGCAGTAATAAGATTCAGCTGCTTTGCTAAAGTGTTAGATTGCATGATTTTAAACATGAAACAAAACAGGAGAAAAGAAGAGTTTTATTGAATAAATCTTTCAAGTATGTAGTTCCTTAACAAATGGTGGTGCCATGTTTGGTCACAGCCTGGAAGAGATGCCTAACTTAAGATAATTATTACCTAAGTTTTCCTTGTTTGTTCTCATAGAGTTGTTTGCAAAAAAAAAAAAAAAAGTTTATAGGATATAGCTGACGATTCCATCAAGAAAGAAACATTTAAGAAATGATTTAAGCTGGTTACCTAGGTATGACAGCATGTGAATGTGTTAGTATTGCCCTGTGCACATATGCATACAGTTGATTCCCACATCTCTTTTCCCAAAGGATTTGCAATAGCACAGGATGTTATTTATCCTGAGCAAAAAGCCACATCAGATTACAACCAGTTAACAGATAAGAGGCTAAATAATGCTCTTTTCATCTTAGATTTTTATAACTTTACAAGTAGAAGGAGGCTTGGCACTTTTAATTTGTACCAGGGCCAAATTATTCCTTTGGGACCAACAGATATAATATAATGATTCCACCAGGAAAAGCGAGCTTTTAGAAAAGTGTACTGTACTTTTCAAAATTGCAAGGGTATGGGATCAACCAAGATGTCTATCAACAGAGGAATGGATTGAAAAATTGTGGTAAGTATACACAGTGGAATATTACTGAGCAGTAAAGAAGAATGAAATTATGCCATTTGCAGACACAAAAAGTATGTAGACTTAAAAAGAGAAATATCATATGTTCTCACCCATATGTAGGAGCTAAATCTAACTTAAATGGGAAAAAATATACATTTTGAGATATATAAAAAGGAATAATCATATCTATCTAAGAATGGAAAGTACAAGTAGACCAAAAAGGAAAGAGGAGGGTTATCAGCAGGTGGGAGCAGAGATTAGGATTGGAGGAGAAGAGGAAGGGAAATGATGTGGAGGGGTAAAGAAGGAGAGGAGAAACTCAAAATACAGGATGCAACTATATGAATACTATACGAAAAAAGTGAAAGGAAAACTATGAAAAAAATGAAAGGAAAAAAATCAATGAGACTATAACCCATGCTTGCATATGATTTTCATTACATATTAATTAAAATTCCTACTTTTTCTTTTCTTCTTTAGTTCATATTGTTCTATAAAATAAGATGAATATATAAATAAAATTGATTTAATAATTGCATAATGAATATAGCAAATGACTTATTACTCTGTACTCCACTAACATTTATAAGTAAAATCAAATTTTAAAAGTCTTGCTATATAATTCATAAAGATAAAATCTCTATAATATTTTACACTTAAAAATAATTTTTTAAAAAGGAACTAAAGTTATAAGAATTAAGGTTATAGGAACCTCAACTCAGGGTAGGGTATGGATAGCTTTCTTAGTGCTGATTTAGTTTCTGCCTGAAGCCTATTTTTATGGGTCAGATAATCTTCCCTCTCCATCAAGATGCAGCCTAGACTTGCCTAATGGCCTGCTTTAATGAAGCCAACCACTTTCTGTAAAGAAGGAGTCAGAATAGAAATAGACTTCAATGCTGAGAATAAAAACATTGATTAAAACTAGATATCTCCTACTTTTTATCTAGGTTGAAACAACATAAACACTAAATTTCAAGGAATGGCAATTAGTTATCTGTAACAGATCCTTTTTACATTCATTATTCAGAGAATCTAATATAAAATAAGTAATCATCCTAACAAGAACATAACCATACTGTTTTTATTAGATATAATGTTCTTGTGCCCTTACCCCATGATGTTGGTATCTTTAGATGACAAGTTACGTTGAGGAATTTTAGAAGAAAGATGATAACTTTAGGCATGACTATAAATAGTTTGGAAGAATTTAGAGGGAAAGAAAATATGATTAGGGTTTAAGGAATGTAGCTTAGTGGTAGAGTATTTTCCTAGCATGTGCAAGGCCCTGAGTTTGTTCCTCAGCACTGAAAAAATTATGCACATACACGTGTGTGTGTGTGTGTGTGTGCGTGCGCGCACATACTAAGTTCATGAACTAGGCTATTAGAACAGAGCACAACTTCTCCAAGCTTCCATTTTTATTTTCCATAAAATGATAATAATAATAGATGCTGCTTCGATTATGGCATGTGAAGTTTTTACCTGATATATAAGATTCCTATTATAACATATTACCAAAATGTAGCTTAAAACAGGACAAATTTGTTGTTGTAAAAACCAACGTCCAAAACCCACCTCACTCAACTAAAACTGAGGTATCAAAAGCTAAGCTCCTTTCTAGATGCTCTGCGGAAGCATCCATTTTCTCATCTTTTTTAGCTTCTAGTGGCCACATGCATTTCTTGGCTCATGGCCACATGCCATCTTCAAAGCCAGAAAAGGCCAGGAGCATCTTTCAGATACCTAACTTACCCCATGTATTTCTGACTTATCTGCCTCCCTCTTCCATTTATAGGGACTCCCATGATTACAGGGCTGGGATTTAGCTCAGTTGGTAGAGTGCTGTGCTGCAGTCTCTGAGGTCATTGAAAACCCTATGAGGGTCGCTATGAGTCGGACACTGACTTGAAGGCACCTAACAACAACAACCCATGATTGCTTTGAGTCTACTAGGATAATACAAGATACATTCCCATCTCAAGATCAGCTGACTAGCAACCTTACTTCCCCCTGAAACTTTAACTTCCCTTTGTAAAATAACATTCACAGGTTCCAGGTATTAGGATGAGAACAATTTTAGGCGTCATCATCAGCCTACCATAGCAGAATACCTGTCAATATGTAAATACCCAAAGAATGCTGGCTTTTGTTCTTCTTAACCTAAAAGAAGGAAAAACACTTCCCTAGATGATTTTTGTAGTTTAGGTAAGTGATGCCCACCTGACCAATGTCCCAGAAACCAGACAACCATGAGGCCCTAGCTCAATGCATTTCAACACCTTTTACAAAACAATAATTTTGGCACTTCTCCTATACAGTTGAAAAATAAAGAATGGGATTGTTATGTCTGACTTAAAGGTCCATGTTTTGTAACTTTCCTGTTTTCTTCTCTCTCTATGCCTCTCCCTTTCTCAAGGATATTTTACTGCTTTGGTATCAGCTTACTTATAAATAACTGACATCTCAAAAGTAGAACTTGGGTGCCAACCTTTGTGTCGAGGCTAAAGCACTCAAAGTCCAGCTGTGAGCTAGGCAATTTCCCCCTAATATTTTGTGTCTCTCAACATGTCTGTAGAATTCAAATGACCCTTTTTGACTCAAACTATCTCTTCCTCCTTGCAGGTTGTGAGGGAAGCATTCCTGTTTCCAGTCCTCTGTATGTGAACATTTGGAGTCAAATCCCACCCCTCCCCACCTCCACTCCCCCATCCTCCCTAACACTTCAACCAGTCCTCTGAAGTTGTCTTCCTCACTGCTGTTATTGAAGTTCAAGCTTTTTGTGTCTCTGTCTGGATTATGGATGTATTCTCCTGCCTCCTACTTACCTTTATTCACTGATTTATGCCATCGCACCTAGGAAGACTCAGTTCTCTCCTTTCCATTTATTCTTCCTTAAATCAGTCCTTCTACCTTGTCAGTATGCAAAAGGGCACAGGGAACTATTTTTAAGCACCCACCACATGCCAGACACTGCGTGTAGACATTTTGTGCACATTATGTCATTTAATCCTAATTTAATAACTTGGAAGGTAGATGTTATTTCTCTTTTTTTACTAGTGATGCACCTGGGGCATTGAGCACTTTATATTATTCAGCAAAAGCAATAGGATAAGTGGCAAAGAGAAAATTCAAATTCAGATGTGTCTGATTTCAAAGCCCCTAGTTTTATCTCTCATTAAGATTCCTGTCATGTGACCTTTGTTTTCAGGTATGCCTCTTACCAAAACTTGGTTTACTTCAAGTACTTTGTGGCAAACCTTCCAGGAACCTAAAGACGAAAGGATCATGGTTTACTTATCTTGTTGGTGGTTCCTGCGGGCAGCTAAAGATTGCTACGTGTACTGTTTTTCATCCAAGATCTTGTACTGGTCAAACATCTCCCTTTTAGGTGGTTTGCAGAATAATCCAGGTGCATTTCTAATTTTTTTTTTTTTTAGCACGAGGGCAGTGAGAGGAGGAAATAATTTTCCAGGTGTGGGTGGCTTTGAGCCACAGTAAATTAGGGTTCTTGTGGAGGTACATAATCCTGACAAATCTTTTTCCATTAGAGATCAGCCCTCACTACCCAGTGACAGGCCAAAACATGCTTTTCTTTTTTGGATGAAAACACCCACAAAGAAAGCAGAAACCAGTTTAGCAACTTTGCAAGTGGGTGCAGAAGGAGTCCTATAAATAAAGATTCCCATTGTGCCTCTCTGGTCATGTTAGGTTTGGAATGCTGCTGGCTTTATATTGTCCTACTCTGAACTCCTAGTGGCAACAGCATGAATTTAGTTCTGGCTGCTGCTTGGTGCTCTGCATTCTTTTAGTAATTTAATTTTGATACTCTTTTAAGGTTACCTAAATCATAAAGCCCACTTTGTAGAATAGACTTTGTACTTCCTTTCACCCCTCTACCTTATCCTTTACTGATTGGTTTATCTTTCTTTCTTTGAAAGAGAAAAACATAATTCAAACCAGGTGGTCTGAAATCATAGAAAGACCACTTTCTGGACCTTAAGGAGTTTTCTTGCTCATGAAAAAGCTTCAATGCAAGTATTATTTACAAAAGAGGTCAGTTTGGGAAACTACTTATATAGTAGCTTTGCCCTTGTGGATTCTATGCATGAGATGGAAAAGCTGCAAGAAATGGCCTTTAGTAATATAAAGAAATGTCCTTTCTGTGGGCCGTTGCCCTGCCGCTGGACTCGCTCTGGCAGTGAGAGGGAACCAGCCACTGAAGACCCATCATCTGGTGAGAGGGAGCTGAGCACTGGAGAACCGTGCTGCCCAGAAAGGAGGCTTATGCCCATGGCTGCTCTGAGAAGCCTTGAGAAAGACAGGCTCAGAGGCTGATGCCCATGGTGGCTCCTTGATGCTTTCTTCCCAGTGAAGATGCCGACTCCAACTGCTCTGCTCCAACAGCTCTTTATTGTTTCCTTCTCTGTTCCGGTTAATGGAATGGACCCAGACTGCTCTGTGTACCGCCCTTATATACTCTCCAGGGACTAGCTGGGGACCAATCAGAGGAAGTCACCCCATACGGGTTTCGGCCAATGAGGGGGGATATGCAAATTTGGTTTTGTAAAAGTAGCCAATCAGGGGTGGTTCCAGAACAGTCTAATCAGGAGCCGTTCAGGGGTTTGGAAATAGCCAATCGGTGTTGAGGGGTCTGAGGTGAGGGATTGAATGCCAGCGCCATCTTGGGGAGCTTGACGACCCTGAGTTCCCGGATGTAGGGCAAAGGTGATTGCCTGGGGAACAAGCCTCAGTCCTCCAAGGGGCCTAGATAGGCCCCAGGGCAAACTGCTTCCCTAGGCAGTGCCCTACACCTTTCAAACATTATTATTTCTATTATAGGAAGGGAAATGCTAATTAAATCAACTAATATAAAAAGTTCTTAGATTTTTATATAATTATGGAAGCTGAACATGGCAGAAGGAAGCTTTAAACTGAGAATTTAAAAGGCTGTCTGGAGCCGGGTGTGGTGCTGCATCCATATAGTCTTAGCACTTAGGAGGCTGAGACAGGAGAATTGATGTGCATTTGTAGCCAGCATGGACTACATAATAAGTTCCAGGCCAGTCTGGGCTACACAGTGAGACCTTGTCAAAAAAAAAAAAAAATGCTGTCTGGAGTTATTGGATCAGTAGTCAAACTGGGATGCTGACACTAGATTATAAAAAAGTATTACATCAATGTGAAATTTACTGATATCTAAAAGCTACACTGTGGTTGGGGCTGGGATTTAACTCAGTGGGTAGAGCACTGCGCTGCAGTCTCTAAAGCCCCGAGTTCAATTCCCAGCACCACAAAAATGGGAGAAGGGCCTGACAATCCACTCCCAAGGCAATCCCGAAGCACTCAGCCATTGAAAACCCTATGAGAGTCGCTATGAGTCGGATACCGACTCGACGGCACCTAACAACAACAACAACACTGGTTATATCAAAGAATATCTATACTCATAGTAAATAAACGTTTATGTATTTAGAGGTAAAGGATGATAATACATGTAATTTATCCTCAAATGGGTCAGAAAATACATGTATGTGTGTGTGACTACGTATATGTGTATGTGTGTGTCTCTAAGAACACAAGTGTAGAAGAAATGGGATAAACTATTAACAATAATTGAATCTAAGTAAGAAGTATGTGGGGCTGGGGTTTAGCTCAGTTGGTAGAGTGCTACTCTGCAGTCTTTGAGGCCCTGGGTTCAATCTTCAGCTCTGCAAAAATGGGAGAAAGATCTGACAGCCCACTCCCAAAACAATCATCAACTGAAAACCCTATGAATAGCAGAAAAGCACTGACATAGTATCAGGCATGGCACAGTGTCAGGAGTGTTTCATTCTGTTGCACATAGGGTTGCTATGAGTCAGACCTGACTCCACGGCACTTAGTAACAACAAAGAGGTATGTGCAACTACAATTCACATCTATGGGTAGATGAGGGTCAAATCTAAATTTCCAGCCCAGAAGATCATCATAGACTCAGACAAATAAGCCCAACTATTTATTAGATATATCCACTTGGATATTAATAAGTATTCCAAAACCAACCTTTCCAAAGTTAGTGTTATGCTCTTTCTGCTTTAAACCTGAATTTCCTTCAGTATTCTCTATTACTAAGCTAATTATTTCCTCTCCCTCTTGAGCCCCCACCATCACTGCTACAATCAATCAAGAAATCCTAACTATTCTGACCTGCAAAGTCTCTTCAACTAATTCATCTCTTAGAATCCATACTGCTATTATTCAGCTTTATATATCACATGGGTTATAATCACCATCTCGTAAGTGATCTCCTGCATTGAGGATATATCCTTTTCTAATCCATTTCCTGAATAGTGGCCAATTTCTAAAATTCAAATCTGATCATGTTAATGCTCCACCTTTAGAAGCATAATTGTCTCTCTCTGTTACCCTGAGATTGAAATCCAAATCATAAAGAGAATTTACACGTCATGTGAAGGCACTGGTTCTTGCTTATTTTTGAAATATCATCTCTCTCTTCCTCCTCTCCCCTCACTTATCCTCTCTCATACTGTGGTATAGTCATCCTGGACTTTTTGCCATGCTAATCTCTCTGCCTTTTGCCTTTTCTCTTTTCCATTGGCCCACCTACTTTTCAGCACATAATCTCATTTACCTAACTTATTCTTCCTTAAATCTCAGTTGAGACAATATCCACCAAGAAGCAGTCATGACACTCCAGTCAAACCAATAATTAGAAGCAAATTTAAAATAAAATGATAGGATTATTATGAATACATTTGTTAAGCTGGCATAAATCATACATGCATTCATTCACTCAATGTAGCTTTCCATAAATATTGAACACCTATTATATTGCTGGCAAATTCTGATTGAATCATTGAATAGGTATTTATCGATTTCTTACAATATTGGTTTAGATATAGGAACCAAGAGTGATGAATATTCTTAGCACTTAAATTCTAGTAAGGGTGACTAATCTCAAATATATAAATGAATAATATCAGTAGTAAGTGTCAGGAAGAAAGAACACATTTGATGCTGCTGCCCTACAGAGAGTAGTTGTCGGAAGACCTTTCCAATGAAGAAGTATATAATCCAGTGGCCTAAATAAAATAATGGAGCAAGGTCAAGCCAATGTCTTGGAGAAGAGCATTCTACAAATATAGGAACTGAAAGTGCAAAGGCCTTAGGCTGGGAGCATGCCTGGTGTGTTCAAGGAACAGCAATAAGGCCCACATATTAGCAGGAAGATACTGATGGAAAGTTCTGGCAACCAGATTCTATAGAGTTGAGCAGGGAATCCACTTTGTTAGCTCATTTAATTCAGTCTAGGTATCAATATCAGTTGTCCTTGTGATTTTCTATGTGAACACAGAACACGAACTGGACTACAGTTTGTGGACAGGAAAGGATATTGGGTACCAAAGCCAATGGAAGAAGAGCTTCCCCGGTTCAGTTATTACCCTACGGACTAATGAGCCAGAATTGGGTAGAGTCTCTAGAATCAGAAGCAATGTTAGAAATGTAGCAGAAGGTGGATCAAAGCATTTGTTCCACAAAACCAGAAGCACTGGTCAGACAGCCTTGACATCTCCTCTCTTGTCTCCACCCTTTCCCAACTCCATTTATACCTGAGTGTTTCAAAATTAACTTAGCCAAAAGCTTGGCTCTTTTCCTGCCTGTAGGTTATGATGGAGAGTACTTTTGGTTTTGAACAACAGTGACTTCTGCCAGGAAAGGCAATACATTGTTTAGAAAAATAAAATAATGAATCTTGGTTTTCACACCAGTTTCTGGACAGAGAGTCTAAATAGATTATCAGTAAAATTTCTATTTTACAATTTTACAATTTTACCATACAGCACAACTATATGTATCTGTATGGTAAAAACAAACAAAAACCAAAAAGGGGCTGAGGATGTTGCTCAATGATAGAGTGCATGCTTAGCATGAACAAAGGCCTGGGTTCAATCACCAGAAATGCAAATAAAGGAAAATAAATATTCTATTTTTTAAAGATGATATCCTTGGTTCCAAGAGAGATCAACACATCTGAATGATCTTGAATTATTTTCCAAAATGTATCTATTCTGTTTTCTTATCTATCAAACTCAAATCGTTTCACTATTTTCTCATTTAATTTCTATGTAGTTGATCAATTTTTTTCTCTGCATATCTGTAATCTTAAGGATTATCTCCTCATTGAAAAAATTTGGGATAATACTCTTTCAAGTTTATGTGAAAAAATAAAAACAAATAATATAGAAGAAAATTGGAGGGGAAAATTAATTAAAATGAAAATAACATATACAACTTGCATAATTAATGTCCAGTGAAATTTTATAAGGTAAAAAGTTTAAAGCATATTCCACTAAATAATCTCCAAAGTACCAGTTACATCAAACATTAACTTCAAAATTAGTTTGTTCTGCTTGTTAGGTGCCCTCAAGTCGGACCCAACTCATAGCAACCTTATGTACAGTGTACTGAAACACTCCCCAATTCTGTGCGAGGCACACATTCTTTTTTATGATAAAGCCCATTGTGGCAGATACCATCTCAATCCACCTAGCTAAGGGTTTTCCTTTTATTCATTGACCTGCCACTCTCCCAAACATGATGTCCTTCTCCAGGGATTGGTCCCTCCTGGCTACATGTCTAGTATATAAGATACAATCTAGCCATCCTCACTTTCAAGGAGCGCTCTAGTTGCACTTCTTCTAGGACAGATCTGTTGGTTCTTTTGGCGGTCTATGGTATATTCAATATTCATCTCCAGCACCAGAACTGATAAGCATCGATTCTTCTCCTGTCTCCCTTATTCAATGTCCAGTTTTCACAACATATCATGAGGCTGAAAATACCATGGCATGAGTCAGACTCACCTTTGTCTTCAATGTGACATCTTTACTTTTCAACACTTCAAATAGATCTTTTGCAACAGCTTTTCCCAATACAATACTTCTTTTGATTTCTTCATTGCTGTTTCCACAGGTGTTGATTGTAGAACAAAGTAAAGCAAAATGACGGGACAATCTCAAACTTTTTTTCTGTATGTCATGAAGTTGCTTACTGACCCAGTTGAAAGGATTTTTGTTTTGTTGATGTTGAGGTACAATCCATTCTGAAGGCTGTATTCTTTGATCTTCATCAGTAAATGTTTCAAATCCTCTTCATTTTTAGCAAGCAGAGTTGCGTCATCTGTGTAATGCAGGTTGCTAATGAGTCTTCCTCCAATCCTGATGCTGCAGTCTTCTTCATAAAGTCCAGATTCTTAGGTTTTTTGCTTAGTATAGAGATTGAAGAGGATACAGCCCTGATGCACACCTCTCTTTACTTTAAGCCAAGCAGTGTTTCCCTATTCTGTTCAAACAATTGCCTCCTGGTCCGTGTACAGATTCTTCATGATTGTAATTAGGTGCTCCAGTATTCCCATTCTTCACAGTGTTATCTATAATTTGTTGTGATCTACACAGTCAAATGCCTTTGCATAGTTGATAAAACATAGATAGATACCTTTTTGGTATTCTCTGCTTTTGCCTAATATCCACCTGAAATCAGCAATAATGTCCCTGGTTCCACGCCCTCTTCTGAATCTGGCTTGATTTCCCAGCAGTTTCTTGTCTGTATATTGCTGCAGTCACTTTTGAATGATCTTTAATAAAATTTCGCATGTACGTGATATTACTGATCTCATTCAATAGTTTCTACATTTTGTTGGATCTCCTTTCTTGGGAATAGGCACAAATATAGATCTTTTCCAGTGAGTTGGCCAGGTACCTGTTTTCCAAACCTCTTGGCATAAATATGTTAGTACTTCCAATGCTGCATCTGTTTGTTGAAACATCTCTATTGGTATTCCATCAATTCCTGAAGTCTTGTGTTTTGTCACTTTGGCAGATCTTCTACTTCATCCATCCATACCATTGGTTCCTCATCATATCCAACCTTTTGAAATGGTTGGTCATTCACCAATTCTTTTTGCATAATGACTCTCTATTCCTTCCATCACCTTTTGATGTTTCCTGAATTGTTTATTATTTTCCTTCTAGAATCTTTCACTATTGCCACTGGTGGCTTGAATTTTTTCTTCAATGCCTTAAACCTTAGCAAAACAGAAGATGTTCTTCCCTTTTGGTTTTCTACATCCAGCTCTTTGTACATGTCATTAAAATATTTGATTTTGTCTTCTCATACTGCCCTTTGAAATCTGTTTAGTTCCTTAACTTCATCATGCCTATCTTTTGCTTTAGCGGCTGGATGTTCACGGACAAGTTTCAGAGTGCCTTTTACATGTGATTAGGTCTTTTCTTTTTTTCTTGGCTTTTTTAATGACCTTTTGCTTTTCTCATGAATGATGTCTTTGATGTCATGCCACAACTCATCTGGTCTTCTTTCATTTGTGTCTAATGCATTAAACCTCCTCTTGAGGTGGTCTCTGAACTCAGATGGGTTATACTCAACATCATACCTTTGTTCTTGTACACTTGTTCCAATTTTCTTCAGTTTCAATTTTAACCTGATTATGAGCAGTTGATGGCCTGATCCACAATCAGCACCTGGTCTCGTCCTGACATTTGATATTGAGTTTTTCCATCCTCTCTTTCCATGAATGTAGTCAATTTGGTTCCTGTGTGTTCCATCTGGTGAAATCCATGTGTATAGTTGATGTTTATGTTGGTGAAAAAAAACGTATTTGCAATGAAAAGGTCACTGGTCTGGCAAAATTCCATCATACAATCTCCCACATCATTTCTGTAACCAAGACCATATTTTCTGACTACTGAGCCTTCTTCTTTGCTTCTAACTTTGCATTCCAGTCACCAGTAATTATCAGCACATCCTAATTGCATGTTTGATCTATTTCAGATTGCAGAAACTGGTAAAAGTCTTTCCTATCTTCATTCGTAGCCTTAGTGGTTCGTGTATAAATTTGAATAACAGTCATATTAACTGGCCTTCCTTGTAGGCAGTTACTACTTGTAGGCGTGGATACTATTCTATTGTTGACAGCTTTGTACTTCAGGACAGATTTTGAGATATCTTTTTTGATGATGAATGCAAGCCCGTTTCTCTTTAATTTGTCATTCCCAGCATAGTTGACCAGATTATTATCGATTCAAAAGGGCCCATGCCAGTCCATTTTAGCTCACTGATATCTAGAATGTTACTGTTTATGCACTCTATTTCCCTTTTAACAACTTCTAATTTTCCTTGATTCGTACTATGTACATTCCATATTCCAATTATAATGGATGCTTACAGTTGTTTCTCCTCATTTTGAGTAATGCCACATCAGCAAATGGAGGTTCCTAGGGCTTTACTCCATTTCCCTCATTAAGGTAGACAGTACTTTGAGGAGGTAACTCTTCCCCAGTAGTCTTTTGAATGCCTTCCATCCTGGGGGACTCATTTTCTGGCATTATGTCTGATGTTGTTTCTCTGCTATTCATAGAGTTGTCAATGGCTAATTGGTTTGAGAGTGGGCTACCAGGCCCTACTCCCTAGTCTGTCTTAGTCTGGAAGCTCAACTGAAACCTGTCCACCATGAGTGACCATGCTGGTATCTGTAATTACCAATAGCATAGTTTTCAGCCTCATATCAATACATGAACCCCCACAGTACAGCAAATTGATAGATATGTGGGAGGCAATTTTTTAGGATATAATAATCTTTATATATATTGTGTAATTTTTATATATGTAACTATCATCCATTTTCTTCTTTACTAAAGGAACTAGAAATCAATTTCAAAACTCATTTCTCATTACAATTTGAGAGTTTTTTTTCCTTCATTTATTTTTTGGCATCACTAGTGAAACAATTTTGAATTTTCTAAATCATATAACTGAGAAAAATCTTTATTTTTAGGAGTTGATTATAAAACATAGAGATGTATTGTAAAGAATGTAGTGTTAACATGACTTATCTTGATATGCCAGGCAATATATGAAATATCTATGCATACTTATTTTTAAATTTAAGACTTATATTTTTGTTCAAGAAGCTACTTAAATCAATATTAAAAGGGACAGTTTAATAGAAAATATCACTTGTTCATTTGAACATAGCTTTCATAAACTGAATTAGATTTCTAGAAGTAGAAATAAAAAATTTATTTATCAATACATGACTTACAACTGAATAGTATAACACCTAAATGTAGTTTTCCCACATTTATGTGAAGTAAATATACATAATTGTTATATCAGCCAATCAATGCAAAAAACTATGCACTTTTGCCACTTTTTTAAAACTATAAACTAATTTCAAAATAAATTTAGCTATACTTATGGAACAACTGATAATGGTCATAGATACATTCTGTTTTGTTTATTACTATCCCATATGAAAAATTAGGCAAATGTGTCTGCAGCCATAGCACCCTAACATCCAATCCCACCTGGTCTCAGAAGCTAAGCAGGGTTGGCTTGGTTAGTCCTTGGATAGCAGACCGCCTAGGAATACCAAATGCTGCAGTCTTGATAGAAGGACCTGGCAATCCACTCCCAAAACAATCTGCCATTGAAAACCCCATGAACAGCAGAGAAGCACTGACATAGTGCCGAGCATGGCACAGTGTCAGAGAGTGTTTTGTTCTCTTATACATAAATTGTTGAGTTGGACCTGACTTGATGGCACCTAACAACAACAACAACAACAAAAATCCCATATGAAAAATTGGCAAATGCAGTTTAAAATGTTTCCCTTTAAAGGTCTGCTACATAGTAGTTAGAAATAACTAGATTTGGTTGTTATAACTTTTCTTTAATATCTTGGTGAAATCATATCTATCACCCCTCACTGACAATTTTTTTTATATTTTCCAAGATGGAAAATAAAAACCATGAAAAGACAGGTGAGTTATTATTGTTGGTGTCTACACTTTCTACATGATTGGCAGGCTTCCCTCACTGTAAGATGAATGTGATAAACTACATAATTTCTCTCTGGTGCTAAACTGGTTCTCATGCCTAGCATCTTTCTTACTACCATTGTTGTCACATAACCTGCAGTTCTGTATGGTATTCTTACTACCATTGTTGTCACATAACCTGCAGGTATGTTTGTAACCTTAAAATCCTTTTATTATAACTTGTTAGTTGTCATCAAGTTGAGCCCAACTCAATGGCAACCCTATGTACAACAGATGAAACATTCCCTAACAGTGTGCTATGTCTGGCACTATGCCAGTGCTTCTCTGCTCTTCATATGGTTTTCAATGGCGGATTGTTTCAGGAGTGGGCTCCCAGGTCCTTCTCCCAAGCCTACAGTACTGATATTCCCAGGTAGTCTCTTATCCAAGTACTAACCAGACCCAACCCTGCTTAGCTTCTGAGATTTGATGAATCAAATGCCAGGGTGGTAGGACTGTAGGCTTTATTAAAAACTAGTTTATGTGAATTATACAAACAATGGGTTTCATTATGACATTTGCATGCATACATATAAAGTGTTTTGATCATATCCACCTCCATTGCCCTTTCTTATTCTCTCTCTTGTCTTCTCTTTTTCTCCTCCCATAACTCTAATAGTCCCCATTTTATTTTCATGTCCTTTTCCCCACTAAATTCAGCATATGAGAAAAAACAGTTCATGCTTATTTTTGTAGGTCTGGTTTATTTCATTTAACATGATAATATCCAGTTCCACCCATTTTGTTGCAAAGAACATAACTTTGTTCCTCTTTATGGCTGAATAGAACTTCATTGTGTATATACACACCACATTTCCCTTATCCATTCATCCATTGATGGGCACCCAGGCTGATTCTATAACTTGGCTATTTTGAACTGGGCCACAATAAACATGGGTATTCAGATGTCTCTGTTGTGAACTAACTTTGATTGTTTTAGGTATATATCCTGAAGTCTACACATACTTTCATGGCTCTCCCTTCATAATGATAATTTTAAAAGCTGGCATTTATTGAGCACTTATTACATACCAAATCCTGTTCTAAGTAAATGTATTATTCATTGAATCCTCACAACAACCCTATGAGATTGAAAATATAAAAATCCTAGTTTTACAGATGACAAAACTGAGAAGCGTGTTGGTCAACTAATGGATGAACAGAGCCTTGAACCTAGGCAGATGGTCTCTAGAGTCTTAGCTGATATTGTCCAGGGAAAGTAGGATGCAAAATGACTACTTAGTGCAGATTGCCAAGAAATGTAACAGAAAAGAAGAATAGATTGGAAAATGTGCTCCCTGATTAACACAAGACATTTTCCCCAAGGAGAAACCACAGAACTTGAAGAGACTTTTTTCCTTTAGTCACAAAATATGTTCACAAGGGGAAAAAGAGAAGTAACCAAAAATGCCTGCATTTTCTGATGGCTGAATCACCATTATAACCCCCATGTTCAGTTGCTCAAACTCATAGTTGCTAATTAAACAGCATTAATTTTTATTATCTATTATTTGATCTGGTTTGATCATAAAACTACAGCTCTTTCATGCAAACTAAACATTTGGAAATTTGTAAACTATTTTATTCCTCATGTGTCTGTCAGCTTGTCATGCTGTTTGCTATTTGTTTGCATGTTGCTGTGATACTAAAAGGTATGCCACTGGTATTTCAGTTATCATCAGGGCCATCCATGGCCAAGAGATTTCAGTTGAGCTTCCAAACTAAGAGAAACGGGGCAGCCCATTCCTGAAACAACCACCAAAAACCCTATGCATGGCAGAGAAGCGTTGTCAGATATAGTGCCAGAAAATGAGCTCTCCGGGCTGGAAAGCATTCAAAAAATAACTGCAGAAGAGCTGCCTCCTCAAAGTAGATCGACCTTAATGATGGAAAGGAGTAAAGCCTCCACACCTCTATTTGCTGATATGGCACAACTCAAAATGGGAAGAAACACAGCTACTTTGACAGTGGACTCAAACATGAAAAAATGGTATGCATGGCAGAGTCAGGTAGTGTTTTGTCCTATTATACAAAGGTTTCTATGAGCCACACCTGACTCAAAGGCCCCTAATAACAACAACATTTATTTTATATGAAGCCCAGTGTACTTGATATGTCCTATAAACACCAGCCAATGATAATTCCTGTTGTAAGGAATTCAAAATTTCTTTTAAGAATTGTTCCTAAATACCCACTCTACTCCCTAAGAAAGGAGTTAAATCTTGATAACCTTTCCCACATAACAAAACTACATGTTTTCTATGGACAAGGAAAGACTGCTTTCCCTTTGCCTCCATTCCCTGAAGAACCTTGTTGCAAAATTGATAACTTTCATCATCCAGCACCTTGACTACATTTGCACTTACACTGCCCCTGGGAAGGAAAGCATCCTTTTTGGTCTTCTAAAGAGTACATGTTAATGAGTGCATATACAAGTAAAATGCACATCTCAGATTAAGGTTATGTGCTTGGCATTGTAATGTGATATTAGGGAAAGTATTTTTATATTCCTATCTACCAATCTGGGTGTGGTGGCTCACACGTGGAATCCCAACACTGGGGAGGCAGATGCAGGAGAATTGCCAAAAATTCAACCCCAGCCTGGTCTCAAAGCAGGTTGTAGGCCATCTTGGGCTATATAGCCAACCCTGTCTCAAGAAACCAAATGACAACAATAAAAGTCTTATCTGCCAATAATTAATATGTATAATTAGAAAATGATTCCTGATTCCAAAGTTACTAAATTTTAGAAAGATTTTTCTTACCATAAATTTTCCTTTTGTGAAAGATCTATCCTCATCAGTTAAAAAACAGAAACAAAAACAGAACAGAAAGAAAGTGGGGGATGGGGAAGGAAAGAGAATCCAGTTTGAACAAGCTCTGGTGGGTGTATTCAATCAGATTTATCAATCTCAGAAAAATAAGCCACCAGCTGGGCATGGTGACACAAGACAATAATTACTGCAATCAGGAGGCAGAGGCAAGGATCATTAGTTGCAGGCCAGTCTGAGCTGCACAGGGAGACCCTGTCTCAGAAAACCAAGGGCTGAGAATGTAGCTCAGTGGTAGAGTACTTGCCTAGCATTTGTAAGTCCCTGGGTTCAATTCCCAGCACTGCAAATATACAAATAAACAAATAAGCAAACCTGGACATTGACAATCACATTATCATCAATTGGTCAATTTACATGGTATGATAACAGATGTAAGGAAAATAAAGATCCAAACTAGAAAATAATCTGGAGCAAAAACTAAAGGAGGTATGCAAGCAGTGGCACCCTAGACCACATTTAAAATGTTCTTAAATCAGAGCTGCTTAGCAGCTTCCACCCAAAAGTAATAGACAGCCAATATTTAGCCAATATTCACCAGAAACTATGTTCGTTAGGAGCCTAATAGACAGCTCTAAGCAGAAGTAAAAGATTGATGTGAGGTTACAAAATATTGAAAAAACTAAACTTAAGTAACCAGTGACTCAAATCTAGTTCTTATCAGATTCCTAACGAAAACAAGTTAAGAGAAATGACAAAATATTGGGAAACATGTACATCATGCAGATGTGACATATATAGTTAAATAGATACAGATATTTACTACTATAGGTACCTGTCATATGACCAAGTCACAGCTGTGTTTGATATGGGACTATGTATGTGGTTTTACAGCTCTTAGTCATATTCAAACACAATACAAATATAGATAGATTACCATCTATGTGAGATGTAAATATGCAAAACCCTGGTATTTGCATGTTTTGCTGATGCTGAAAGCAGTGTGTTTATTTTTTATTTGGAGTGTTTGTGTGTGAGTGTGGTTTCTTTGTTGTTTTTCTTTTTTTTCTTATCATGAAATTCTTGCTTAATAAAAACCTAATTCATTCATGCTTTCTATCTGCTGCTATTGTTTCTCGAAAGTATGCAACTATGATGAATTACTTGAAATTGAATATCAGGGCATCTTCAAAACACTTCTGCTGTCCTTTTGCTCACCATATAAAGCTGTGAGGAAGCATCCTACCATTAATTTTCTACACATAGCTAGCACAACAAAACTTTGAGAATAAGCAACATTTCCCAGGAAGATTATGTGTATAACAAAAGAATATTACTGGTTGTATTTTGTAAATGGCCAAGCACTATATCTATGTAAGGCATTGCTATCATTGTTGTTTTTGTTGTTGTTAGGTGCTATTGAGTCTGACTCATAGTGACCCTATGTACAGCAGATCAAAATACTTCCTGATTTTGTGCCAGGCACACGATCTTATTTATGTTTAAGCCTATTGTTGCAGACACTGTGTCAATCCATCTGATGGAGGGTTTTCCTTTTTTCATTGACCGCCACTCTCCCAAACATGTCTTTCTCCAGGGATTGGTCTCTCCTGACTGCATGTCCGAAGTATGTAAGATGCAGTCTGGCCATCCTTGCTTCCAAGGAGCACTCTGGTTGCACTTTTTCTAGGACAGATCTGTTGGTTCTTTCACTTTAATGTAATAGAATGATACCTAGGACTGGAATAAGCCAGTCATGTAATTAAGGAAAGGAGTATAAGTTAATATTAAACACTTACTGAAGCAGAATGCCAGGAATTTAACTAGAAGTTTTACATAGGTTATCTTACTTAATAGCATTCACAGAAAATACTGCTGCAACTTTTAAAGGAGTCAAGAATTTATAGCAGATACAAATGCAGCTCCATAAAGAAGACAGGACATTATAAATTTTCATGTGGGAATGGATCATGTTTCTAATTTATACCACATTCCTCTAAAAACAGGTAGTCTTTGTCATATACTTTACTAGTCAATGAGTAGCTTATCATGGAACTATGAAAACTTGACAAAGACCATAAACTCTTTATTGCATGCAAAAATCTTGGTTTTGTTACTATTACACAGAGCATCATTGTTGTGTATTGTTGAAAATATGAATTCCATTTTCTTTATGATCATGGCCATTTCTTCAGAATTTACTTACTCTGCATGCACTTTTCAGTGACTTGTATATCTTTTTACTTACTCATGAAAGCCAAAAGTTTAAGCATTTGGTAGTTCTTAGACTGACAAAGACATTTTACCTATTGATTTGATATTTTCTCCTTCTAATAGTTGTCAACCTAAGTACCCAAATAAAACATAATATTGTAATATGTGTATATATCAGTGCATTGCCATTGAGCAATCATAAAAATATGATGACAGAGGAGAATAGAAGGAAGTGTCCTTCAAAACCTTCTCTAGGATTCTAAAGTTTAAGGTTATAAAGAAGGAGTCAGAAAGATCCAGGCTGTAGGTGCTGCCATTTGCTTCTACAGGGCTAATAGAGAATGTGGATTAAGAGGAGGCCAAGTAGGAAGTATGTTGTTGTTAGGTGCCATCAAGTCGTGTCCGACTCATAGCGCCCCTCATAGGGTTTTCAAAGGCTGTTTTGGGATTGCCTTGGGAGTGGATTGCCACGTCATTCTTCCATTTTTGTGGTGCTGGGAATCGAACCCAGGGCCTCAGAGACTGCAGAGTGGCACTCTACCAACTGAGCCAAATCCCAGCCCCAGTAGGAAGTATAGAGTTATAACTCTTATCCATTCATCCAGTTACTAAGTATTCAGCACAGTGACATGGACTCTCTTTTTGTCCAAATAGAGAAAAGAAAGAAAGAAAGAGAATAACTGTAATGCAAAGAGGGTGACAATATGATGACGATGATACAATTGGAGATGCTGCATGAAAACATCCAACTTCCATTCTGACCATGGCTAGCAGTGTTTAAATATCTGCAAAGGTACAAAACATCAGCCTGGTTAGTATTTGCTTATCACATCCACTGCCTGCCAGTGCTACTAACACTATAAAATAGAAACTTGTAAAAGGTAGCCATGCCATTCATTTACTTTATGATAAAGAACTGTGAAGAAGTTAGATATTGAGTTCGGTTCTCTCACTCCATGATAGACTTTACAGGGTCAACTTGGTAATGTATCAGCACAGCATACTGGCAAACTGTTTTGAAACTGTTCAGTGAGCCAAGAACAAGTCCACAGTCACTGGGCAGACACAGTGAGTTGCCTATATGCAGAAACGGAAGCCTCTGAGTCTTGCACACTGCCACCAGAGTCAGGAACTGCGAGGGAGGAGAGGGCACTCTCCAGAAAGGAAGTGTTATATTACTCACGGAAGCAGACAAACCAAAATTCTCATCTCCTCTTCTGCAGCATATTGCTGGCTGAGCAGGGTTTGAAGGGAAGATTTCAGAAATGTTCTGCCCACGTAAAGGTATGTGTAAGTGCTCACCTTTTGGAAAGTTAGATAAGGCAGATTTTGGAGGGCTTGCTTTAGGTTATAGTTTAAAAATCCAAATTAGCCATATGGATCTATGATGATGCAGCTTGGAGTTCTATAGCTACTCCCTAGAGAAAGGGAATGTTTGGTGGGGAGGCCAGAAGGGGTAAACTCTATCAAAATACTAAATCCAAGTTCAATATATTTTTTAGATAGACTGTATGCTTATGTACATTATTTCCTTATGATTTGTTCTAATTGTGTTTCCATAAAGAGATGCTCCAAGAAATAGATTTAGACGTAGTGATTTTGGTCTAGTTCATGTCCAATGGCCATTTGTAACAAGTGATTAGTGACTTTTTTCATTCACTTGCAGGAAAACATTTGTCAGTAAGATTTCATACTGCCTTCCTTGCACTTAAGTGAAAAATTGTCCAGAAGTAGGGTAATGATAGTGATCAAGTCACATGCTCTTGTTTTTATTCTAAGTTTCAAAAACTGCATGTATTCTGGCTTTCAAAAACTAGTAATACATTTCATTAAGGCTCTCATAACCATCTTCTTAAAAATTTGCTTATTAGATATTTTTGTTTCCCATTAGCGTTTTATTACTTTAAGTCTTCAAGGCTCCAGAGAATTGAGGAAAGAAATAGATAAGAGGTTTTCTATTTTCCCTTTTCCTTTTTTAAAGTTTTGGTCAAACAAGCTAAAATAACATTATCATTGATAGATTGACCTGTATATTTAAAGGGAAGGAATAAAGATATAAAAAGAACTGAGGCATGTAAGTAACTTCTTTGGCTGTTAATAGCATACAACAGATGGAATTCATTATTGACTTTTAAAAATGAAATTTCTCTGCATTATTATTTATTTATAGTTTTGCCTTTCAAAAGAAGTAATTGCTATTAACTGGTTAGTTTTTCCTCAATCCCAAGCAACTGTGTGACAACATTAGAATGTATAATATAGTTTACCACTTAGTTGTAAAGCTTAATGATGTTGCAGAATATCCCTTTTAAATTACTAACAAATTTATGAGCATCATAAGTAGCTAATAGGTTATTTTTTCTTTTCATCTGGGTAATTTCAAAAACAATTATTTCACATCATAGGGCAATTTATTTATGAAATTCCCATTGCAGCAACAGAAATGTTTTTAATTACAAGTAAATAATCTAATTTCATTTTTCCAGCCCAGCACACAAATACTACCCTACAAAATCCTCAAGTAAATATTTAGGTGATTGGTTTTAGACCAAACTACTCTTTAATTTTAATCATGAGTTCTAAAGATTTTAAGACATTGGGAAGGTTGATAACAAGTCACAACAGAATTTAATTTCTAAGCAGTACCAAATACCTAATCAATTACATTTAGTTCAAATCTGAAAGGTATTAAACTTGTCTTCATAATTTTATATATACACAAGAATGGGAAAATCTTTAATATTAGAACTGAAGCTATGGATGTTACAAAAATATATGAAAGCATTTTCCAAAGATGATATTTTAAAGTATTATTTCACAGACAGGACATCAGTTACATTTTTGAATATCAGGATATTTGATAAGGAAAGGATCAGACCACTTGAATATCAATGAGTTTCCTGGTTCAGTTGGATCCCTCTTTCCATTCTTTTTACCTCTCCTTCACACCAGCCCCACCACCACCCTACTTCCTTCTCTTTTTTCCTTTTCTCCCCCACCTAAAGCCTCGTATCCTCCTGGCAATTGCACACTCAGGCATCTTTTTGCTCAAGTCAGTCTGTTCTCAACAGTGGTCATCACTGTGAGAGTGAAGGATAGTGATGAATATTTCATATGTAGCACTTAAGCAGCATCATCTAGATTGTGCATGTGCTTCTTTGTACCCATCCATAGGCACCTTAATAACTGCTTATTGATTGTCCAGTAAGGTTGCATTATGACTGATTTTGAGAATTTCATACCCTTTGCAGTTAGAGTATATATTTTCTATATATAGTCTAAGATGCATTATTTTTTCTTTTTTTGTGGCGCTGGGGATCAAACCTAGCATGTACTCTATCATTGAGCTGCCCCTCTAGCCTCCCTTCTTTTTAAAAAAATCTTTCCTTCTTGGTATTGCATTGTACAATCAATGGTGTCTTTTGTTTGATGAGTGCAGTAGGAAAAAAAAATACAGAGATAAATCTATTACTTTAAAAAGGACATGGCAGCCCACTCTCCAAGCAATGCCAAACAATCAGCCATTGAAAACTATGTGAATAGCAGAGAAGCACCAACATAGTGCTGGACATGGCAGTGTCAGGGAGTGTTTTGTTCTGTTGTACATAGGGTCAATATGAGGGGGACCCAACTCGACAGCACCTAACAACAACAACTTGTAGAATAAACTAAATGGTGTACACTTCACATTGAAACTTTTGAAGAGTATTCTTCTTTTCTTATGTGCCTCATCATAACCAAGTTTGGTCTCTCTTCTCTAGCTTCCTTGTACTATGGATCTGTGTGTTCTTCGGACCAATGTTTTGACGGAACATCATGGAAAACACTCAGAGAATGTTATTAGTAATTTACTTACCACATACAACTATAATGAAATGGAAAGGGTACAAGATTTTTAAAGTAAAGACCTAGGTTCAAGTTATGGTTCTGCTCCTTAAAACTATGTGAATTAACAAATATGATAATTATTCACAGAACTTCTAATTATGCATCTAAACAACTGAAATAATACAAATTATTTCTTCATCACAGAATTGTCAGGACAATTTGTAAAACAGCATTTATATGTGAGCATTTTTTAAACTACAGAGTACTTTAAATTATAAATTTTAAGGATTGACATCAAATAAAACATTATTAGGATTATATGTGAATAAAAAGTTGACAAGAAGAAAAAAAGAAGAAATCACATAATTCATTCCAAATTAAAGAGAGTAAAATCAGTATTTGAAATTATCACTGGAAGTGAAGCTATGACCCATTAGTTAACTCTCTGAATTAAAAAGGAGAACTGTGAAATTTATCTTTTGAGAACTTCCTGCTCATCAGAGTCCTATCTATTTTGAACCTCAGTGTGGAATGCCTGCCAACCTCTGAGAGTCTGTATCCTATTAGCAAACCACAGCCCATAGCACCTCCATGGCATTAAAAATGAAAGAGGCTACTTAGATTCTCCAATTCTTTTCCTATGTCTGTTTCTCTGTTTAAGATATAAGCACACTTAGCAGTGGATTTTGCATCACCAAATATCTCAGAACAAGGGATGCATACTTATGGGTTAGCTTATTAAGAGGCTTTATCCTGGTTACTTTGACTTTTGGAATTATTGTATATCAAAGAGATTTGTGTAACTCCTCCCTTTCAGAGGGAAAACACTGAGGGAGGAAGTAAGGAGAGGTAATGTTCTTCATGTGTTTGTTTTAGTTGTTTGGTTAAAGCAACCAAACTTTTACCTTATTGATTTTTGGATCCTCTGTAATAAATAAAGACTTAAAATGCAATAACATGAACATACATTTTAACAGACCCTTCCCTCCTATAATAAGTTATAAGTATAAGCCAGTGCCCAGTGAGGAAAAAAATACGACAAATCATAATAAAATTATGAGAGGACCGTCTGAACTCCCTTGTCCTATATATTCATTCATAGACAAAGGGTAAAGATTAATTAAGCCAAATAGGATCAGTCATGTAACTACTCTCTTAGCCTTTTCGTGACATAAGGAAGACCTTAAATATTTTTAGCTTGAAATTTCATATTATGAATTGCTAATGAAAAAATAAATTTCATGAAGTAACATAGGTCCCACTGCCTAGAAACCAACTCCTTCAAAGTCCATTTTTAAAAAACAAAACCTAGTTAAGACATTTTTTATGTATTTGGGCATTCTATAATACTTTTTATTTTATTGGCTTTTACAGTTTCAAGAACACAAAATAAGAGTAAAATGAATATTATTATTGTATCTTCAAAACATAGGGTACTTCAATGATACTTAAAATAGTGCTGTTGAATATATATCCTTTTGCTATAGTGACTATAAAACATATGATTACTTTTTCATACGTAATATTTAGTGGATATGTTTGAGAAGCAAGAGTAAGGAGAAAAAGGAAGTGGTGCATTAAGGTATCTGCAGATGAGAAGGGGAATTGAAGGAGAGGGAATTCTTAATCATTGTTTGGAAATCTTGTTGTTTCCTAAACTATATCTGCCAGTGAGAAGTCTTTCAATATCTCATTTAACTCACTTTTCTTCTCAAAGCCAAAAAGGTACGACTTTAACATGAACATTTTCACATTTAATAATATACTGGGACTTAACATTTTTTCACATCTCAGTTTATTGACAACAACAAACATATCAAGTTTGTTTGACATTAAGTACTATAGTAAATGTTCTACATGTATTAACTCATTAACATATTAATACAATTTAACATGATAATACATTATCATACATTAAGTTGTATTAGCACCTCAGTTAATGGAATCACTGTTTTTTAAGTTGTTCAGACCAGAAAAATAAGTGTCATTCTAAACTGTTCTTTGGCTCTCTTACCCTGAATTAGAGATCATGTTCTGTTGGCTCTATTCTCAGAATACATCCAGAATCTGTCGAGCTCTTATTACCTGCACTACTTCCTCCTAGGCTCAAACACCATCATCCCTCACCTGCATTGTGGCAATAGCCTGTTCTTCCTGCATCGTCCCTTCCTCCATACCCCTCTCACCAGGTAGTTGCAGGTAAGGCAGCTGGAGGAATAGTGTGAGAACATGAATCTCACTGTGTCCAAACTGCTCCAAGGTCTCTCTCTTGTCTCTCTTTGAGCAAAGCCAACCCAAAGTCCTAAATCATGGTCCACAGTGTTGTTTTTTGCAGTTCCTTAGACACACCAGGCATGCTTCTTTCTCAAGGTCTCTGCAGTCACCATTTCCTCTACCTCAAAGGCTCTTTGCTATACAGATGGAGATGACTTTCTCACATTCTTCAGGTGTATATGTGGAAGTTGCCTTTTTAGTGAGACCCTCCCTGACCACCTTATCTAAAACTTCAAATCTCCCAACCCCTCAAGATTTCATAGATGCTTTTCCCTGCTTTGATTCTTTTCAACAATCATCACTAACTTACATATGTGTGTGTATATATTTATCTAGCTCACTGGGAAGTAAACTTTATGAGACAAAAGTTTTGTTTTTGTATTCTATCTCCTGCCCCAAGAGCAGGGCCCAGTATGTAGTATGTCCTCAAAAAATATTTGTTCCATTATATCCTCAGATCAATGCTATTTATTAGGTACAAGTATTACCCCTATTTTACAGATAAGAAAGTTAAGAAACAGAAACATTAAGACATTGACTCATGGTCAAACAAGCTAAGCAAGTATCAGGTACAAGATTTCAAACCAAAGAATTTCAGAGTCTGTGCTCAAATCCTTTTACAGTATATCTTACCTTTTTAAGTAACTAAGTAAACTAATTTTCATAAAAGAGCAACATACAGATTCATCTATTCTCTGGAACTTCTTTAATATGCTTTCCTTCTAGTTAAATGGAGCAATCCAGTGTCATCTGATTTAGACAGCACAGTCAGACATAGCAAAGCATTTCAAGCCATCATTTTAAAAAGTTTTTTCTTAGAAGAAGATATGAAACTTTTTATATAATATAAATAAAGGCACATATGCACAACGGTAAAAAGTTAACATTAGGGAAAAACATGAAATGAAAACATTTATTTAATGTCTACTATATTCTGTAGTGGGGCTGGGGTTTAGCTCAGTTGGTAGAGTGCTGTTCCACACTTTCTAAGGACCCAGGTTTGATCCTCAGCACTGCAAAAGGGGAGAAGGAAGTGGCAATCTGCTCTTGATGTAATCCCCAGTTAGCCATTGAAAACCCTATGAGGGTCGCTATGAGTCAGACACAACTCCAGAGAACCTAACAACAACATGTTCTGTAGTAAGGAAGCACTGGGGATACATTCCTGTTAATACAAATGGAGTCTAATAAGAAAGGTAGACAGCTACTCAGACAATTCAAATTATGAATTTCTTAGTGTCCCAACAGGTTGTGAATTATTCTAAATTGGAATTTAGGAGAAGAAATACACAATAGAGATCTGCTGCCAGGTGAAATCAGAGCTTTGAAGAGTGAGTTGTTGGGCAGGTAAATAACAATGGTGAAAAGGATTGAAGGAATAATATTTCATATGGTAGAGATTAGACATAGGCAAATCAGTCATTGGAAAGGTTGTTAAATCTAATTTATGAGGGGGCATCATTACTTACTCAAATGCAGCATAGAGAAAATTATCAAGTTCATTTCTCCCAGACTACTTCAATATGTGCTTTCACAGGATTCAGACTGTAGCACACTAACAAACAAGAGCAAGAAATTCCACTTTTCAAATTGTTAGTTTTGAAAAGATGTTAGGCCAACTTCAACTTTTTACACTAAATAGCAGAAAAAAAATAATAACATGTATCCTGAGCCAGTTATTTTCATCTTAATGTGGATTTCCCTACCCCACCTCATTCCTCTGGAAAGTTTTTCAGCACATCGTTTCTTAAATTTGGCAAGGTCAATCTGCAATTCCCAACTCTCACCCAAACCCTTGACCATAAAATGATTTAGCTTAGTGACAAACTGCTTGATTGCACGTTCTCTTATTAAGAGGTCAGAGTGGCAGTCTTTACATCAATAAACAAGTAAGAAGGAAATAACATGTTCAGATCAGAAATGCTAAGAAGAAAATAATAGAGTAATATGATCACCTATGGCTGCAGTAGGTAGGAAGTGGCGAATTAGCTTGGATAATGATGGGGGCATCTCTTGAGAGGATATCATCACAGTTGGAACCCAAATGATGCAAATAAGGCAGTCATCCAAGGGTCCCAAAGAATAGCTAGCCAGGTAGACAGAAAGCCCTGGGATTGGAAATGAATTTACTTTGTTTAAACAATAGAAGAAATATCAGGATGATGAGCCAGATTGGGAGGAGAACAGAATGAGATCCCTGAGTAAACTGATGGCTGGGTTGTACTCAGAACTGACTTTCTTTGATGCCCAGAGGCACGGAAATTGTTCTTTAGATGGGTCCCAACTGTAAACCTAATATTATTTGTGATAGAAAATAACTTAGCTGAGCATGGTGGCTCATGCCTGTAATCCCAGCAACTCAGGAGTTAGAGGCAGGAGGATCACAGGTTCAAGGCCAGAGGCAGCCTGCATAATTTAGCAAGACCCTGTCTCAAGATAATAAACAAACAAACAAACAAGCAAACAGCTAGGCATACAGCCCAGTGGTAGAGCATTGCAAAGTATTTGCGAAACCAAAGAAAATAACTTGAATTTTCCATGCACAGCGTAATTTATACAAATCTTTAGCATATATTTGCAATTTTCTCGGGAAGTACACTAGACTACAATATTTTTGTTGCAGATTAAGAAACTATGGTACATAATTGCTATATGACTTGCTTTAAAAGGCCTTCAAGAATATACAGCCTAACCTACCAGCCCGTACACACAAGTTCTGACTCTCTCTATATAGTCAAAATTGTCAAAAAGTTAAAACTGTCCTTTAGCTCACGTTTGAAATGCACTTGTGACTGTGGTATAGTTAAAGAATCATCATTGCTCAAAAAAAGGAGAACAAAATAATTGCTACAATGAGTAAAAGACCAGGTAACTTCAATTTGACCTAAAAACACATGTGTGGAGCGAGAATCTACATATTTTCTGACCACATCTTTGATTCTGATAGGTGGCAAGTTTACAAGTATATATCATAAGATGTTCACAGTAAGATTTAAGTTTTAAGTAATTTGTTCTGGAATATGAAATTAAAGAAAAAAGGCCAGGTTAGGTTGGGTGTAGGATGCTGCCAAGCTGAACTGACAATGATAGCTTAGGTGTCCCAGCTCAACCACCTTAGTCACCAAGTCTTTCTGCACTATATGACTAATAATGTTTTCCTATCTTGTTGAAATGATGTCACATGTGACAGCACTTAAAAATTCAAAGAAATTATAGCTATTTTCTCCTTTGTTTTATATGTTTACTTTATCATAAAATGAAATTAGATTATTTGTAATAGTTTATAGAAATTCTAGTTAAAATTAATGTATACCTTGTCCTATATGCTTAAATTTGATCATGTGTTTACTTACCTTTCCAAATACTAATCTCCCAGTAATTTTCAGAATTAAAAGTTATTTTTTATCAAGAAGTAATATCCAGCTCTTTGGAGAGGGATTTTATTTGTTCTGTGTGCAATATATGTATGTAATTCTTGTGTGTGTGTGTGTGTGTGTGTGTAATTTGTGTGTGTGTATATGTGTGTGATTCTTACAAAGAAAAAAAATTAAATGTTGGAAATAAAAATCTCAAAATATTAGAACTATCCCATTGTTGGTGCTATCAAGATTGCTTTTTAAAAGCAAGTCAAGGTTATACCACTAATCACATGTTCTTCCTCTTTAAGAAATTAAAATATTATGCAAAATAATATACTCATTACTTGTCTTATCATGTTAATTAAAAATCCTTTACACTTTTTTTAGATGATGAAATAGGATATTTTTAGAATTCATTTTTTTAAAAAAATTATCTTTCCTATTTTTTTCTTGTTTTTATAATTTTAGTTGTATTTCTATAAATATCACCTCTGAATGATATGGGCTTGATTGAAGTTTAGTGGCTTTTCAGTTTTAACTCAGCCCTTTCCATATCTTGACATTAATTTACTTATTTCTTGTTTTGGTTTCTTGACTTCTTACCATCATCTCTGCCTGGATGATAAAATGTTTGTTGCAAATGTTTTTATTTGAAAGTATCTCTTTTTCTTAGCTCCCCCCCTCTTAACTCCTACACATTGATTAAACCTGTGATAACTGTTTAAGAATTTAAAAAATTTTTCCTTTCTACTTTTCTGCCAATACAGATTTTTGACAAGTCTGTTAAAGCTGGTTTCCTAGTTTAACATTGTAATATTAAAAAAAAAATCACCACTATGAGGTGTTAAACATAAGGAAAGATCTTGTAGTTTTTATTCACTAGGATTGTAACACATCATTCCCAGTTTCAAACATGTTAAGTAAATTTAATATTTCATAATTTCAAAATTATCCAATGTAACTATGCTGGTGTTGTTGTTGTTAGGTGCCTTTAAGTTGGGTCCAACTCACAGTGACCTTATGTACAACAGAGCGAAATACTCCCCAACACCATCATGCCTGGCACGATGTCAGTGTTTCTCTGCTATTCATAGGATTCTTGATGGCTGATTGTTTCAGATTTGGGTTGCCAGGTCCTTCTCCCATTTTTCCAGTGCTAGGAGTTCAAACCTGGGACTTCAGAGCATGCAGCATAAGCACTCTACCAACTAAGCTAAACCCCAGCCCCAATATAATTATAGCTTCTAGTTTTCATCATATAATATTTCAAACCAATTGTTAAGGATATATGGTAATTAGTATTGTTAATGCATCATGATTTTAATGTACTCAAGAACTTCTTTTAAAGAGCTAGCTTAAGTTTTTCTTGTGTTACTTAAAAATTACAAACCCTATCTAGATACTGTGACACGTATCTGTAATACCATCCACTCAGGAGGCTGAGGCAGGAGGATTGCAAATTAGAGACCAGAGGCAGCCTGTAGTCTACACAACTTAGTGAGATGTTATCTCAAAATAAAATATGAAAACAGGGCTGGGAGTGCAGCTCAGAGGTGGAATATTTGCCTGGCATGTGTGAAGCCCTAGGTTCAACCCCCAAGTACTGCAAAAAATAAAAATTTAAGGAAATTAAAAATCCTAAAAATTATAAAATACTTAAACCTATTTTGTTTTCTCTGCTTTGATATTTTTCTACAGATATTTACCTCTCATAACATTAACAACATGTACATCAAAAGGGCATGTACGTGTCATCCAAACAACTAAAATCAAGGCAAAAAAGTGTCCTATTAAGCAAAACCAGACAAGAAGTATATGCAGAAAAGGAAAAATTCAGGTCAGAAATGTGATATTTCAAAAGAAAATTTAGTTTCTCATAGGTTTCTGATGGTAGATATTTAGATGTTGATGTATAAGCAAGAGAGAGCACACTTTCCAAATTATCTAGCTTCTGCTAGTGAGAAGAGTTGCATTAAGTATCTTTTAAATTTCTTTTGCATTCCTTGCTCTTTCAAACTTATACATTTCACTATTGAGACTCTAAAATAAAAAGAGCAGAAACAGTCTACTGGTTCATGGTGGGAAAAATAAATGTTGCTGGGAAAAGAAAAATCAGCTTTTGATGATAACAAAAATTATTAACTACTCGAATACTTTCAGAGTATCTTCTTTCTACATCGCTCCTGCAGACAAGAAACATCATATTGACATTTAGTTCTTCCATTTCCAGCAGAGAGCTTACCTATTGCCTTTTTGTTGTTATTAGGTGCCCTAAAATCAGGTTTGACTCCATGTACAACACAAGGAAACACTCCCTGACTGCCTCTGTAGAGAAGACTAAAATGTCATGTCATGGGAGAAGGATGTGACAATCCATTCGTCCTGTAGCAATCCCAGAAAAATCAACCATTGAAAAACCCTATGAGGGTCACTATGAGTTGAACCTGACTCAATGGCACCTATATGAACAACAACAAAACCTCATGCCAGTCAGTAATATTGAAAACCAATTTAAAAAGTAGGATTCATGATTAAAATAATTAAGCATTTTGGATGTAAGTTCTAATGTGTTTGCCATGATAGGATGAATATAGACAAAGGTGAATGTTTGAGTCACAGAGGATCCTCCAGCCATTCTTTCTAAAGGTCTGTTGCATTCCACTTAGGAAATTTCCCATACTTACTATTACACAGAGTGGTTTACTATAAGTAATTTGTAACTGGACTCCTAACCTTTCTTCTTTCTCTTTTTCCATCCCAACCCATTATCCACACTGTCATCTTAATAATCTTTCTAAAACATAGAATGCATTGGTTCTCTATTTTAAAAATCCTTTAAGACTTCCCACTGCCTGCTTAACATAACTCAAACTCCTTATGATACATAGTCTTTTGCAGATGGCAATTTATATTCCTAGCATCTCCTGTGCTCTCTATTCTCTTTACATGGATCTGATGTTAGGGATGCCTGTACATTGGATTGCTGTAAGGGTTCAAAGAGAAAATATGTATAAGTATTTAATGATAGCTAGTATCTCTTGAGTACTGACCATCTTACCAGAGACCAAGGACTAGACTGGGTGCCTGTGTATATTCTCTGATTTAACCTTTATACAACCCCGTAAGGTATGGATGTTTTTATGAATTCCATTCTATAAATAAGAAAATAAAAAATGGATTTGGAGAGGACAGGTGACTTGCCCAAGGTCACACTCATAGATAAAAATAGAGTTGTAATTTTATCTATCCAACTCAAAGTTGATACTTTTATAGATTTTACTGCTGCTGGCATGTTGCCTGGTATAAAATTCTACTTGATTAAATATTCATTTAAAAAACCCCATTAGTATAAAATTTACAGTGTCTGGAAAACATTTTTCTTGTTTTTCTTGTCCACCAAGGTTAGATGATGTGACACTGCTTTGACTTTTTCTAGATACCTCAGGTTCTGCTCTGCCATCCTCTTCCATTTTCACACTCACCACACTGAAGTGCAGTCATGTGCATATATATCTAATGGCTCTGATCTATTGCCACTTCCTTGCCAGGCACTTATCCACTGTCTTTGCATGCTCAGAACTTAGCATCATGTGCAGCTGTCGACAAGTACTGAGCAGCTGAAGGAATGAAGCAGATTCTTAAGTAGAATTTTCAAGTATGTGAGTTTCCCTCCCCACCAAAATGCTGAATTCCTGCTTGCATTTAATGTTTAACTATACTAACATTTCAACTAACACTCAACAAGATCATTGTGAACAAGCACAGTCAGACTTAAAAAAAATAATGTATGAGGTGGTAAAGAGAAAACAGAATTGCCCTCTTTTATGTCATTCCTGTTTTTCCCTCAAGGAAATTGAGGTATTTTCTTGCCATATAAGAGATAGATAAGACTGAAGGACAGAAATGACATTTAAAAATAGTTAAATAAAATTTAAACCATGTTTTTAAAATACTAGTTATGCCTTGTGCTAAGGATGTCTGAAACTCAAATACAGTTTGTTTTTCTCTGTTTTTTACAACATTTTGCTAACACAATCATATGTACATTCACAGCATTTCTGAGAGGTTAGCAGATGTGGAAACTCTCCTAAATTCTAACATCTGAGAACTTCAGGGAGATCAACTGATAATCACATGGTTAACCAGTGAGTCAGTGAACGTTCCAAGAGCTCCAATCTTCTGACTGCTAGTCCACAGTCCTAGTCATACAACTACTGTCCAGTTGTCTAAATACTTTGGTAAAAATAGAAAATGGTACAATTGACAAAGTAAATTATTGTCATTGCTAGTGTCCATATTCTATTTTCCATGTTTAATAGCATAATTTTAAAATGCATACATGCATTTGTGCTCTTGGTCATTATGTAATATTACATCAAAAACACTGGTACAGAAATATTTCTATAATTATTATCCTATAAAATATACAGCATTTAATCATAGAAAAAATTACATAAGTATTTATTGTTCATCATCATTCTGCTAAAGAAGAGAGCTTTCTTAATAAACTTCTTTTTTTATAAACATGTGGCAAAATCCTCCATACCTAAGTGAGATTCAACAAATATAAGTTCTAAAGCTGACAGAATACTCTGGGGAGAAATGGTTATAGTGTGAAACAAAGTAGTAGTCGCTGTGACCTAAATACAGCAAGTTTATCTATAAATTACAGTCCTATTCTTAAGAGAGACAAATCTCTGCCTCTGCTTGATAATTTACAGATGAGCCTTAAAATTTCATCCAGTTTGCCTTTATGTCTCCTTTTTCCATAGGGAGATTGTGTTTTAGCAGAGATTGTGTTGAGCAGTGCACAACCCTAGACAAGTCACCAACCTTCTTTTAGTGTTCAGTTCTTTACCTGTAACATGGGAAAATTGTTACTATCCCTGCTCATAAAGTTGTTGCCAAGATTAATAACATCTATAGAAATAGAGGCTAATTCATAGAATCATGGAACAGAAAAAGACTTTCTCAGTATGGAATCTAGCCTCCTATTTTCAGCTAAGAAAACCAAAGCACAGGTATAGTAAATGCTGTGCCCGTGATTATTTGGGCAGTGAGTCACACACCTGAGACTAGAAACCACTGATTGTGGTCTGTTGTTGTTATTTTAATATTGAGTCGTTGTAGGAGTTGTTTGTTGGTTTCATCTGATAGGCACAGCAGAGTTGATGTGCACATGTAAAGAATTTAAAGATCGGAAAAAGATCTGAGACAGGAAATGACATGGCAGCAGATGAGAAAAGAGTATGAGGAAGAATATTTATTACAGGGTTTATGGTTTGCCAAACATAGATTAAGAAGTGCATAACTTTTAATTAGTACTACCTAGTTAAGTATCCACTATAAATATTTTTGCCTGCAGCGGTAGCCCTGTGGCATCCAATCCCGTCAGTTCTCGGAAGCTAAGCAGGGTCAGGCCTGGTTAATACCTGGATGGAGACCACCTGGGAACACCAGAAGCTGTAGGCTTGGGAGAAGGACCTGGCAACCACCTCCCAAAAATCAATCTGCCATGGAAAACCCTATGAACAGCAGAGAAGCACTGACAATAGTGTTTCCCATGTTGTACACAGGGTCGCTATGAGTCGGATACCGACTCGACAGCACCTAACAACAACAACAACATAAATATTTTTAAATGTATAGAATTCCCATGAATGCATCCCATCCCTTGCTTTTCCTATTTCTAACATGTTTGTGATTCCAGGACTTGGCAGTTTTCCCATGAGTACGAAAACCCTGATTTATGCTAAGTTGCTGCCTGTGCTGGTTGGGAGCATAGTGGGCAGTGAAGAAGCTTAGGGAACGGGGTGGGGTGGAAAGGAGGTAGGAGTAGAACTTTGTTGTTGTTGTTAGGTGCCATCAATTCAGTATCTGACTCATAGTGACCCTATGTACAACAGGTGAAACAGTATTGTTACTGTTCCTCTGCTATTCATAGGGTTTTCAATGGCTGATTTTTTGGGGGGAGTGTGTTGCCAGATCCTTCTCTCAAGCCTACAAGCACCTGGTGTTCCCAGACGGTTTCCCATCCAAGGACTAACCAGGCCTGACCCTGCTTAGCTTCCGAAATCTGACGGAGTCAGAGGCCACAGTGGTATGGCTGCAGGCAGGAACAGAACTTGGCATGGAGATAATAGGAGGCAGACAAAATATTGATTAAATATGTCAAATACTGATTCAGTAATGAAAAGTAAAGAAGATCAATGGGCAAGTGGTAAGAGATGAGGAGCAGAATGAATTAGAAGCATATGGAAGTGCCTGAAGATTTTTAAGTTGGAGTAAGAGCTAACTTAACAGTGTGTATATTTGAAAAATTACCAAAAGTTCCCATATCTTAGTTCTTTTATTTCCTTAATTTCCACAACTGTATAAATAAAATATGTTGTGGTTATTGTTAGGTGCTGTTGAGTTGGTGTCCGATTCATAGATACCCTACATACAACAGATGAAACACTATTGTCAGTGCTTCTCTACTCTTCACAGGGTTTTCAATGGCAGATTGAATATAAATATACATGGATATAAATATTATAACTGCAACCTGTGGTTTTCTAAAATCTCACAACTATATTATGGTGACTCTTGATAGCATTATATGAAAGGGCTAATCAACTTGCTTTACATGTGTATGGGTGGAATATCAAATTAAGAAGTCAAAGTCTTCAGAAATATTCTTAAATTGCTTATGCATTTCATTTTTATCTATCAATGGGGATTTTGACAACAAATTAACCTTCTAAAATATTTTTGTGGTTTTAATTTTTAAGTAGTTATAAATTGAATTATAAATGGTAAAATATTCTATGAATGTGAGTGCAGATTAAGAATATTTAGTGAACATTTTGTATGTTTTCATTGTATTGTTAATATTTACTCATTTAATTCACTTGATATATTCCTTGAATGGCTACTGTGCGCTAGTAATGAGCTGGATTATGTCATAGAAGACAATAATCAAGCTACTAAGAAAGATTTGATCCTAATAAAAACATAAATGTTCAATGACTTCCAACACAAATTTATGCTGGTACTTTCATTTAATTACCAACCAAAAAATCCCATCAGTGAAGCCCTAGTCCTGTCTTTTGAGAATGTTCCAATATCTACTCTTTATTATAGCATATTCTATACAACTATACCCTTCATTAGGATACAGTGCCAAAAATATGCTAAAAACTTAGTTTGGAAACTGAAATACATTGGAGGTCTTGAGAATATTTTACTTTATATCCTAGACAAGAAGACAAGAAATATATTTAAACTCATTGAGAAAATGTTATGGATATGTTCCTTAAACTTAAATGCAGATTAGGTTTCTTAGAAAATTTAAGACAAAGAGAGATGTAGAATGATCTGATTAGACATACTTTTCAGATTTTTTTTTTCTTTTTTGGTACTGGGCTCTGAACCCAGGACCCTGCACATACTTTGCAAGTGCTCTACCACTGAACTGTATGGCAACCCCCCTTTTAAATTTTTAATCTTGAAAGGGTTTCACTAAATTATAGAGGCTGCCTCTGGCCTCCACTTTGTAATCTTCCTGCCTCTCTGCCTCCCAAATCACTGGGATTACAGACATGAGCCACCATACCCAGGCACTTTTCAGATTTTCATAAAAGGTTTGAAAAGAAAAAATAATATTCTTCATAGTTTGACTTTACCTTCAAGTGGTATCATATAAGTACATACCTAGCTTGCAATTTCATCCATTATTTGAGTGATTAATTATTAAATAATTTTCTGCATTTTTTTTTGTCATTTGTCTTTACATGGATGAACTTTGGGAATCTGATTTGGCCTAAAATATGATTGTGTTTTTAAAATGCTAGGGTTTTTTTGCTTCTGGGTAATCGTATCCCATCTAGATTCTGTTTGTGTTTGGCGTTTAAGCAATAATTTCAGGCTAAGTACAACCAAATGTCTGAAAATAAAGCAAGTTGTTAAATAGGAAAGATGGGTTGCCCTTGTTGACTAATGTTTACTGTGTATTGATCCTGATTCTAGTTCAAGTACAAAAGATAGATGGATAGATGAGTAGATGGATATACAGAGAGATAGATATAATAGTTAAAGAAGAAGTTAAAGAAGAAAGGGGGCTATTATTACTTAAATTTTGCCACCTTTTGTCAATTTCTATGTAATTATGTAGTCTGTCATAGAATTTTTAGTTATTCTTTACTCACATCACATGCAAGTACTGATTCAAAAAGCACATAATAGTAAACACTACAAAAATATGATTGTGATGCTGCCCTGTTCTTCTGTTACTATATGGCTGTCTTACAAATAACTCTTCAAAAGTAATTGACTTTCAAGATGTTCCTTCAATTATTTTGCTTTGACCCTAGTACTCCTTGCTAATTCTACTTTCTTATCTTCATATCATTAAACTAAAAGAATACATCTTTGGAACAAATATATTCATAGTCTCATAGAAAAGACTTCTGAGAAAACTGAACCCAGAGGAAAGGATAAAAGAGCAACGTACAGAACAATGTTGGGCTCATTGCCTAGTGTATTTTTAGCCCTGGTCATATGGGCCAGCACTTGCTTATTATGAAAGCTGACTCTAAGTTACTCTGTGTTGATGGAATTTATTATAAGGAAGGGAATAATTTTCAAGTCATAGCTTCCCCTTATAATTGCAGACTTCACATCCATATAAATCACCTGCTGTGTTCATAAAGTCAGTCATAGGAAAATTCAGAAGGCATTGGCTATTTTGAATTATCTTAGGCTTCCTTCTCTAGATTCTTGGATTTCTCAAAGTATCTAGTTTAATTTGCGGATTCTGTCCAAACTGCAGAGGCCTATTACAGAAACATAAAGAAATGTCAGGGGCCCATAAGCTCAACTTCAGTAATCTCTTGAAGGTTTTGTATCTGACTAAACACCATTCTTCATATCAAAAGTTTATTTATTCCTGGTGGCACATAGGCCATTCATATAGGATTTATCTGAATGGACTATTAGCTCCCTTGATTTTGTAATATATATTTCAGATGGTTAATTTTGAGCCATTTCATATTATACAATTTTATTACTTAAATTTCTATGATGAATTACCATGAACTAGTACTCTTTGAAGGACTTACTTGGATGTATTGAGAAGATAAAAGGAGCCTTATTTTCAGACTATGTGAATCATCATTACATAAAAAGGAATTTAAAACATAAGAAGGAAATCCTGCAGAAACTCATAATATGCTCCCTTTTGGTGTCTTGTCTAGTTCTGTGGCTTGCACTGCACAAAGGAAAAATGTACTTAATTTGTAGGAGAGGAGAACCTAAAATGAATAAAGGGCTGAAGTGCTGCTTTTAGAAGAAAAGTCCTTGCAACTAAAATATTTTAGGAATAAAAAGATTAAAAGTCAATAACTATAAATATAGCATGCATTTTTTAAATGTTTGCCGTGTGCCTGTCTTCACTATACAGAATAGATACTTATATTACTTCCATTTCACAGATGAGGATACTGAGGTTTAGGGAAATGTATATCACTAGTTTTAGGCCATGTAAGTTGTAAGCGATGGAGATGGACATTGTGTTATAGAAATCTAACACTCAAGTACCACTACAGTACCACAAAAGCATGAGAATGATATTCATATAGATTGAATAGTTCATTGAATCATACAACTTCTTAAGATATTTGTAATGAAGAAGGTGAATTTGAATCTTATCAAGTTTTTAAAGTTAACATCATTTATAGAAAGATGGTGTTGTTGTTGTTAGGTGCCATCGAGTTGGTATCCAACTCATAGCGTCCCTCATAGGGTTTTCAATGGCTGATTGTTTTGGGATTGCCTTGGGAGTGGATTGCCAGGTCCTTCTCCCTTTTTTGCGGTGCTGGGAATTGAACTCGGGACCTCAGAGACTGCAGCGCAGCCCTCTACCAACTGAGCTAAATCCCAGCCCATAGAAAGACTTAATCAATTATAAAATATAGACTTATTTGGATCATGATTCAACAAGACAACTACAAAAAGACTACAATTTTGGCCAATTGGAGGGATTTGTTCAGGGACTAATTTATAGATTCTATGAAAGGATGAACAAAAATTTCATTAAGTATGATAATGGCATGTAATGGTTATGAATGAGGGTACAGATCTTTAAAATTTAGACATGCATACTGAAGCATGTTGTTTTTGTTGTTGTTAGGTGATGTCCAGTCAGTATCCGACTCATAGCAACCCTGCGTACAACAGGAGAAACACTATTGTCAGTGCTTCTCTGCTGTTCATAGGGTTTTCAATGGCTGATTGATTTTTGGGAGAGAGTGGGTTGCCGGGTGCATCTCCCAAGCCAACAGCACCTGGTGTTCCCAGGAGGTCTTCCATCCAAGTACTAACCAGGCCTGACCCTGCTTAGCTTCCAAGATCTGACGGGATCAGATGCCACAGGGCTATGGCTGTAGTCATATTGATGTGTTAAGTGTCTGGAGTTGGCTTTAAGATGTTTCAGCAAAGAAAACAGCAATAAGTAATGCAAATGTGACAAAAATCTTAAAAAGTGTTGAATATGTATGAGTGGTCATTCTATGCTGCTACTTTTGAATATGTTAGAATTTTTCACAGAATTTGTTTAAAGACTAATAGAAATGGGCTTATGCTTAGGAATTTTATAAATCACTATGAGAAAGAAGTTTCTTATAGTAAGAATGTCAAGTCATTTAATGGGATGTCAGAAAAATCTTTCTGGAAACGATTTTAAAAGCAGGGCAAGTTCTTTGGTCTGATGGAAATGTTAGAGACAGTCCTGGTAAAAGCCAAAAGACTTAAAAATCTATCAAGCTCCCTTCGATTCTGTGTGCAAGGAGCAGTAGCCAATGTGTATAATGCCAGAGATTTGGGAGGCAGAGCCAGGAGGATTGCCAGCTCCAGGCCTGAGGCAGCCTGCATAATTTAGCAAGACCCTGTCTCCAGAAAAAAATTAAAAATGGGCTGAGGATGAAGCTCTGTGATAGAGCACTTGCAAAGTATGTGTGAGGCCTTGAGTCCAACTCCCAAGTAACAGAAAGACAAAAGAAGATTCTATGATAGATGTTATACTTTTTGAACATGGGGACCACTGCTGTAGTTATGATTTAAACATAATTGCCCAGTCACCTAGCCTACCTTCAATGATGCCTCTGTTTTAGCCTGTACTTCCTCTCATGGTATTCTTCATGTCATTCACTTTAGAGATTAACTGATGGAATGTTGAGCTATCTACTCATCCAAATTAAGCATTTAATAAAAAACCCTGTACTGATCTCAGTCTGACTCACACAACTTCTTAAGTTTGGGATTTTGTGCTTATAAGCACAGACTGAGGCTTTTGATATATATGATCAAGAGGAAACTTTTTAAGTTGCTATGTGTTTGTCATACAGAAAAGCCTTTCTTTCAACATCATATAAATTCCCTAATGTACTTACCCACTATACACCAAACACTTTTTGTTTCTGGAAGGGAGGGTGGCAAACACAATTCCACAAATTATTAAAAACCAAACATTTCACAACTTATAAAGTGTCTGTGTTTGTGGTAATAGGTCTAATAATTTCTGGTTCCTTCCTATAGAAATCTGAAAGTAGTTAGTTCTCAAAGACTAAAAAATAAACTCAGCCAACATCCCCACACGTAAACATTCTAGTTTGCAGATGAACCTCTGCCACTTGACTGGTTTAGTAGGTGCCTTGTGTTTATAGAGTGAGTCAGTAGATCAGAAAAAAATTGCTTCAAGAAACCTTCCCGTTTCAGATACAAGTAGTTTCCCTGATATGGTACTATATTTTGGTCCACTTATTTGAACTTGAAGGAATGATCTAGAGGATCTAAAATTTTTCTTTAGACATATATAGATTAGGAGGAAAAAATTGAGATGATTACTAGGCTAATGGAGGGAATATTCATTCTGACTCTGAGGCATACGTGTGTGCTTCACCTTACATGCCTCTAATGTAAGCATGCCCACAACAAGAGGCTCCCTCTTACAGGAAACCACATTCTTAGATGTCTATGATTTTCAAGTTTGTAGACATTTAATTTGTTTTCTCGCCCTCTTCTTTATTCTTCTGTAAATGCCCAGTCACCTAGCTTCCCTTGATCCCTCCACAAGAGCACCTGCTGCATAACATTCTAGTTCCCCTAAGCCCTCAGTAAATACAAGCAAAACATGATAGTCACATTTTGATAACTTCTTTGGCATTCCACAAACATGCTCCACACACCCTTCTGCCCCTCAGCTTGTTTGCTGTGCTCCTGTACAATATTATGATCTTTGAATAGAAAATTATAATTAAAATATTTTGTTACTTTTCCTAACCTTGTTGCTAGTGTTAAAAGATAATTATTATTCTAAAACATAACAATATTTCAAGAAATCTAAAATACTTCTCCTACTGCTGATAGATTAGAGAAGCACAATGCAAAGTTTCATAGTCTAATGAATTAAAAAATACTGTATAGCAACAATCGTATTTTCTTCTCCTATTTTAAAAGAATAGCATTATGTTTAAAGAAAGAATTTTGATGTGTGTGTGTGTGTGTGTACATGTGTGAGAGCATGTGTGTATATATCTAAATGCATTCAGCAGAGAAATAAGACAATAGAACGGTACACGTTCAAGATATGTAAAAATGAATACCTGTTAAATATTTTATTTACCTTATTAGTGAAAGAACAAGGACAAGTTATAGACAGTTCAAAGAACAATCCAAACAAAAGACATATTTGTAGATGAGGATTATTGAAATGAATTTCCACATGGAGCCACGTTCTTCCACTGTTAGGGGAAAAAAGTTGATTCAAAGTCTATTGGACAGAACTTACATAGACAAAAATGTCCTTGTTTATAGACAAGAATTATTTTGTATTGATATCAGTTTTACAACTTACAAAATTACAAATTAGCTCCTGTACAATCCATATCATATAATGTAGGATAATATACGCTATTTCCATTCAGGTGCAGATTTATTTTTTTAACCAACTAAATCCATCACACCTTTAGTGACTCCCTACTGCCAACAGAAAGAAGTCCAGGCTCTTTAGTCTGACATTCACAATTTAGTTTCAACCTCTTGCCAACATTTTCTGTTATCTAGCCCAGCACCCCTGAATTCTGTTTACTAATTCAGCCAAAATTATTTACATATTCCAAAATTGTACTAATTCAAGTCCCCAGTAAATTGTCATCTCCTTCAAGAAGCCATGTAGCCAGGGACTGTGATGCTTGTTATCCCAGACACTTGGGGGGCTGAGGCAGGAGGATTGCAACTTTGAGGCCAAGGAGTCTGCACAATTTAGCAAGATTAGGTATCAAAATTTAAATAACTAAATAAAATAAAAAAGTGATATGGGGGTGGGAGTATATCTCAGTGGTAGAATACTTGCCTAGTATGTGTGAGTTCCTGGGTTCAAGCTACCAGTACTGGGAGAAAAAAAAAAAAAAGAAGAAGAAGCCATGTTGTACTTTATCTACTCTAACTAGGAATTACTATACTAGTTAGATAATAATTCTTCCTTAAATACTCCTCAGAACTTTCTTGTATAAGGCTACTACAATAAACATAGTTCTCAGACTTGAAGTTCAACAGAATCAGAACTTGTTAAAACCAGATTGCTGAGCCCCTCTCCTCAGTATCAGTAAATCTGAGGTTGAGCCTGAGAATTTACATTTCTCACAAGTTCCCATATAATGTTGATTCTGCTGGTCTGAGGATGACACTTTAGGAATTACCTACCCACACAAATACCAAAACACAAAAAACAAAAAAATTAACAAATTAAATTTAAATATCTAATCAATTCTTTTAGTGATTCACAGATTGGACAGCATCGTATCTATAAAAATAGAAAGATGCTCCAATGAACTTAGCAGAGAAGGTGGGCTTTATAGGCAGAAAAGGACTAGAGAAGCAGAAATGGAGAACAAAAGTGGATTGGACCATTTGAAAATAACTTTCTTCATATAGTTAGGACAGAAGGACTTTCTTCTCATGCCCCCTCTAGTTGAACACCCTGACTTCTTGGTTTCTGTGAATCTTTTTTTTTTTTTTTAACTGGCCCATAAGGTGAGCAGCTTTGGTCCACACATGCTCCCTGCCATGATGCTCTGCCTTAACACAGCCCAATGGAGCCAAGTGATCATGGACTGAAACCTCTGAAACTGTGAGCCAAAATAAACCTTTCCTCTTTTAATTCTTTATCTCAGGTATTTTGTCACAGCAACAGAAAGCTGTTTATCCTCTTGCCAATGCAGATAATCTTCTTTGGGACCTTAAGCACAAGTGGACTTCTGGATAGAACTCATATTATTGTAACCAAAACTCATGGTCTCTTCTTTTTGGAAGAAAATAGGAGTATGTTGTTTGGAAAGCAGAGTAATCCTCTATTTAAAAATAATAGAATAATAATAATGAATAGCAAGTAATCTTTACTCTGGGAAGTAATTCAAACTATAACATTTGACAGCAAAAAAACATCTAATACTCTGCAATTCTAAAGTGAGTATATTAAAGTGGCATCAGAGAAAGAGAAAATAAGAGTTTTAAAATTCAAATTCTGCCAGTGAGTCAATATTTAATTTCAAATTATTAAAAAAGTTTTAAACAGTTTTAAAAAGTTAAAACATTTTTAACTAAGTACACCGTATACTCAACTGTAATACCTGAAAGAATTATAGGCTCTCAAATCAAACAAAAATATGAATATTATGAATTAAATTTACTTATACTTCTTCATGACAAGCCAATATTCATTTTCTATAAAACTTGCTTAGGGAAAATTCATTCAATAATATTTTGTTAAAGTTTTACGAAAACACCTGCATGGATGGCCATCATGTTAATGGCATTCACAGCATACAATTTTTCTAGCAAAAGAGCCATCATTCTGTTAGCAATAAACTCTTGCATGCAAGCTATCTTCTCCCTTTACCATATGGGCTTATATCACACCTTTCTTTCAGCCCCAGATTTCTCGGTGCTAATTGCAGCTAAGTTGAATTGGAGCAAGGAGGACTTCAGAGAGAGGGTGCCTTAAATGGAACTATATAACTTTTGAAGCTATTCAGTGCAAATGTGGAACTGAAAGAGCAAACGCAGAAACACATGTTGGGAAATAACAACAACCTGCCCCACATCTTCTGTGTAAATGAGATGGGGAGGTACCAGGATCAATAGAATGCTACTCTGTGCATAGCACACCGAAGTGCAAGTGTTAAAGATTATTAAGTATGATAGCTAAATATAGGATGAAATTAGCCTTTCATAACACAGATTGTAAACGTTCCCAGAGGCATGATGTGGTTATAGGAGTGCTTAATCTTTCCCAACATCTACTAGACCAGTAGTTTCAATGTGGGCACTATTGACCTTTGAAGCTGGATAATTCTTTGTTCTAGGGGTGCCCTGAGCATTATAGCATCTTTGTCAGCATTCTTGGCCTCAACTTACTAGATTCCAGTAACACACCTACAATTTAATAATCAAAATATCTCCAGACATTGTCAAATAGTCCCTAGGAATAAGGTTGCCAGATTTAGCAAGGAAAAATAGAAGATATCTAGGCAAATTTGAATTTCAGATAAGTAGAAAATAATTTTTGGTAGAGGTATATCTCATATAACATTTGATGTAGACTTATTTTAAAAGATAAATGTTTCTCTGACATTTACATTTATCTGGAATCCATGTTTATCTGGAAACCTTAATGGGATAAGGGTACAAGGTGGCCCCTGCCTGAAAACTCCTGTGTTGTATGTATCGATAAGGTAAAAGCAGGTCACCCATGAGACCCTGGACTGACCTGATTGACAATACATATTTCCTTCCTGAATCTCCCTTAACCCAGTATCCTGGCCTATACTAGGAAGCTCCTTAACCTCCCCTACAGGGCAGATGTGAGGTTTACATGAAATACTATACAAAAAATCCATAGTATAAGGGTGGACATAGTAAACACTTGATATATGCTCATTGTTGCTATCTAATCATCCATGACAAGATGGTATCATAATATTTACTGGTCTTTTGACTTAATTTTCATAACAAGATAGCATTATTATGGAAATAACAGGAGCCCTGCAGTAATTCTCAATCTTGGCTGCACCCTGAAGTCACCTGGGAAATATCCTATGCGATATCTGTGTGCCATACCAGAGACATCCAAATTTCAACTGTCTGGATGTAGCCTGAACTATGGGCTTCTCCAAAGCTCTATCAGTGTCCCAAAATATGAAGCCAGGGCTCAGTACCTTGGACAGAAAAATACCAGGTAGTAATTGGTATTCTAATAATGAAGAGAGAAAGGAAGCTCAGCTTAACTCCATCTTGGGTTGTAGAAAAGTGGATTGTATCAAACTTAGAGAAAAAAATGGATATGATTTCTTTCATTCATTCAACAAATATAGTACCTATGTGCCTATGGTGCACCAAGCCATGTTCTCAGCAATGAGGAGTCTGTCTTCACTGAATGCTAGTAGAGACAGAAAGATGATAAACACATAAGACATTTTAATTTAATTTTAAAGACTAGAACTAAAGCCCATATGAGAGATGGTAGCATCCAAAAAGTTAAGCTCAAACAAAGTCATGAACAATCTTCATGAGAAAGCAAAATGAGGAGAAATGAATGTGAAATGACAAGAGGTTTTCTGAGTTTACCTGTTAAAAGAAACAATAGCAGAAAGGGCATATTCCCCGGAGGAGAAACAAAAAATGTAAAAAGAGTGTCAGAAAGGCCATGACACAGGGTGAGAGTTCAGGTACATAGAAGAAACTAGTTAACTGGGATCATTCTGTGAAAAGGGAAGTCCCAGAATAAAGGAGAACAAGATGTAGGAATGAGGCTCTCTTTTGAGGAAGCTGTACATTGTTTACAGAGTACTAAAAGATGGGACAAGTTTAATGCCTATTGTGCTTCCTGTTTTCTCAGTTAAGAAGAATGCACTATTAAGAAGTATAAAACAAATGCTATGAAGTGGAAATTTGTAAGCTAAGGTAGATGAGGATATGGTAAAAGAACACCCACAATTACTGTACATGAATTGAAACCTCTTGTTCCAGAAAACTGAGTTATCAAGAATTTTCATGTGGTCACAGAAACTTTGGTAGTAATTCTAGAGGAATTATATTGTATTTTTGAAAAATATACTCTCTTATAACAAAGTTCAAGTTATATAAAAAGACTATAATACAGTGAAAGTTTATACCATGTTCAAATATAAAATTGGAGTTCCTGAGTGGTAGGTGGCTCTTCTCCAAAGGTGGATTCAGGAATCCAAGTTTTGTCTTTTGTTGTTGTTCTTTGTATGTCTGTTTGTTTGTTTTGAGACTGGGTATCTATGTATATCAGGTTGGTCTGGAATTTACTGTGTAGCCCAGGCTGGTCTTGAACTTTCAAGCCTCTTGCCTCAGCCTTCTGAGTGCTGAGATTATAGGCGTGTGCTACCACACCTGACTTGGATTCAACTTCCTTCTATCTTGTGTCTCTGCCATCTTTAATATATGGCATCTCAGGTCACTATGCTCATCTGCAGCCAGGCTGTGGGAGAGAAAAGAGCACAGAGAGTTGCCAATTGGAGCACCTCTTTATTGGGCCTGGAAATAGTTTATCATTCTTGCAATCCATCTTTTGGCAAAAAATCAGTCTCTTGAGCACCCATGACCTAAAGGGAAGCTGAGAAATACAGTGTTGCTATGTGCCAAGGAAGAAGAATAAGATTTGGTGATAGCTAGCCATTCTCCAAACGGATAATAGAAGATCTGCCAGAAAACTATAGTTAGATGAATAATCCAAGTTTTAAAAAATAGAGTTGAAATGGAGTTGAAGGATATAGACACATTACAGGTTTGAAACCATTTGTGAAGGGAAAAATAGTGGTCAGTTGGAGTCTATATCTCATCTTCTTCTACATATTAAAAAGATGTTTGACAAATATGTAGCACTGTTGATAACTGAGAGCTGGATGATGGTATCATCTAGTGAATTCATACTTCTTTGGATTAACATGTCTAATGAGTGGAAATCATTGTCAAGCTGGAAGGTAGTTTCTTGTATGGGGCCTTATGACTCTTCTTGTTCATAGCTCATTAAATATTTCTATAAACAACTTGAGTAGAGGCAAATTTGTAGCTGACTCAATAAATGGTGGATGAAAGAGTCAAGAGTAGTTTCAAAATGATCTCAGCAGTCTAGAATAGGTTAATAGAATTTTTCTGAAAGAACAGGTAGTAAATAGTTTAGCCTTTTTAGGCTACAAGGTCTCTGTCACAACTGGTCATATCTGTTGTTGTAGCCCCAAAGAAGCCATAGAGAATACATAAATGATTTCATACGATTCTGTCCCAATAAAACCTAATTTACAAAAACAGGTCAGGGTTGATCCACGCGCCATAGTTTTAGATTTCCTAGTTTAGAATAATAGACTGAAATCTGAAGACAATAATCTAAATTTGTTCATTTAAGGTCAAAGAACAATGAGCTTAATACTATGTGTGTTCCTGTCTTTTCTAATCATAGAAGAGCTCCAAAATAGGCTATTTGTTTTTATTTTACATAAAAGAAAGTAAAATCTCAATAAGTCAATCAATCAATAGTTTGAAATAGGTTTCATAGTTGGAAAACCCTTTATGAGTCATCATGCCACTTCAACAAATGTTTGGGTGAATTGGGAGAGTAATGATTAATTTCTTGAGTAAAAGAGAGAGGTAAACTTTATGTGGCAGCATTTTCCATGGGGACACCCTGCATTCTTCTGCCGGTGTTCTTATCTCAGTTAGTGACTTTGAGAGATTCACCGGACTTTCCTGGGCCCTTGCTACCTAATCTATAAAAATGACAGGCTCAATTAGGTGCCATGGCCCATCTCAGGTCGAAGGTTAAGCTTGCTATTAATGTGTTAAAGAGAATTGAGGCTTAGAGTTGTGGGTAAAGCTAAGTGATAGATCGCTTGCCTAGCACACTGGAGGCCTTGGGTTTGATCCTTGACACTATAAAAAAAAAAAAAACTGAGAATTTTTCTTTAGAGGTTTAAAAGCAATTCTTTTTCACCTTTTTTTCTAATGCAATTTTAGATGAGATTAATACATAAAATATAAAAACGGCATTTTATTAGTGTATTACAAGTTCAAATTTATATTTTCTGATTATAAAGACATTTACTGAATGAATTAGGCTGGTTTGAAACTATATTTTCACATTAGGAGTTATGAATAATTAGTAAATTCTTTTTAGTTTCAGTGCTTCACTGTTCTATGCATTTTGTTTTGCTTATTTATTGCTTTACTTCTGTTTGTATTTTATCAAGATGATCTTTATTCACATATGTTATTGTTAGGTGCCATCTAGTTGGTGTCCTACTCATAGCTTTGTTGAGTTTTCACCCCTTTAGTCATAGATGGTAATATCCCTTGGCGTTTGCTCAATGAGCTGAAGCTGATTCAAAAGCACCAGAAGCTGCCATATTATAGGTAGAGTATTTTCAATAGGATATAAAAATAACATTGAAATGTTGTTATTGTCATTGTTAGGTGCAGTCGAGTCGTGTCCAACTCATAGTGACCCTTACAGTGTTTTCAATGGCTGATTGTTTCGTGATTACCTTGGGAGTGGATTGCCACATCCTTCTCCCATTTTTGTGGTGCTGGGAATTGAACTGGGGACCTCAAAGACTGCAGAGTGGGGCTCTACCAACTGAGCTAAATCCCAGCTCATACTGAAATTATTCTATGGTGAATTGATGTGCATTATTGTAATGTAAGTTTTAATTATGCTTCTTAATGATGGTGTTGCTATGTCCCTGTTTGGCTTCATTGCCAAGCAGAGATTCTCTGACAAGTGTAAGAGTCAACACCTTTTAGGCAGTTTTCAGAATTAGGTAATAGTTCCTTCATGTTTAGTAGAGTTTGAAATTGTTATACCCTAGGCATTTGTCATTGTTGTTAGGTGCCATCGAGTCAGGTCTGACTTATAGTGACCCTCATAGGGTTTTCCAAGGCTTATTGTTTTGGGAGTGGGTTGCTAGGTCTTTCTCCTGTCTTTGTGGTGCTGGGGATTGAACCCTAAGGCCTCAGACAGTGCAGAGTAGCACTCTACCAGAACTAAACCCAGACCACCAGGCATTTACCAGAGGTGAATTTCTTTTTAAAAATCAATGTTAGGTTTTTATTCTCACTGCATCGAAAGACTGTATTAAAATTTTATATCTTCTGCAATGCTGTGATCATGGTTGCATCTAAACAACCTATCCTCTTCCTTTCTGTGGTAGTTTTGACACAAGTGGGAATCTCATATTTGATAAGGAATTTGAATATAACCCTTTTCATGAGAGAGAAACACTGAGGCTTTGAATAAAGGAAGAATTAAAGTCAAGAGTAACCCATTTGGCTATCTACCAAGTTAGGTTTAAGGTTTACTGAGAGATATTGGTGCTGTGATTATGTAAGAGATGCATTATATTGTTTCTCAACATTTAGAAAACTTTCTTTCTTAGTATCTATTTTATTGATTCTATCACTATTTCTGCTTATCACATCAGAAATTTCAGTACTGGCATTCTATCCCATGAAATAGTTGCCAGATAGATCTAACATGATTACTCTGACTTGAGAAAATTATTTATATATTCTGTTCTTTCATGATCCAGTTCTTTTCTGAGTTTATTACTATAGCTAGCCTTTTCTCGAGAACATGAATCTCACTTTTACCATTTTGCTTAAAGATTTGTAGATAGATGCATGGTGCGTAGATACCTTTATGTCTTAATTTTTCTAGGTATGTTGTAGTTCTGCTTCCAGTTTAAATCCAATTTTTCCCTCTAAAAGCTAATAATTTTATCTACATTAAAAGGTATTTTGAAAAAGTAATGAATACAATGTTGCTGCTACTCCTAGTAGATTTAGTGAGGCAGGAAGTATGCCAAGAAATAGTTATTAATAGAAAAGCCATTTGAAATCATCTTCACAAAAAGATAAGAACTAAGCTTGAACTCAGAGTTCAGCACCCAACCCAGTATGACTGATAGGATGGGAGCTGTGGAAGGAACAAAAATATGAAGAAGAGAGAATATTAACCAGTACTTCAGTCATTAGTCAATGTAAGCCAACAAATTAAATAATTCTCCTAAAATACAAATAATTAATCTATTAAGAAAAGATAAAAATCATAAACCAATGGCTTTTGGTAATCCAGTTCTATTTTTAGACAACTGAATATTTAATTCTTTTAAATAAGAATAAAACTAGAGCCATTTTCCTCTGTTGTTGTTGTTGTTGTTCCTTTTGTGTGTTGGGGTGGATACTGGGGGATTGAACCCAGGGCTCTAATATTGAGCTGTACTCCCAGCCCCTCTTTTTTTTTTTTTTTTTTTTAATTTTGAGATAAGGTGTCACTAAATTGTGTTGGCTCCCTCTGGCCTAGAACTGGGAATTCTCTGCCTCCCCCACCCAAGTGTGGTGTGATTACAGGTGTACGCCATCACACCCAAGTCCATTTTGCTAGTTTTCATGTCATTGTTTTTTCCTAGTCCATATTTTCAGCAATAATTATCTTGCTTCATGGGTTGGGGATATAGCTCAGTAAGAGAACACTTGCCTAACCTGCATAAGACTCTTTCTTTTTCTATCATTCTGGAAATTTTGTATAGGAACATGTGCATAGTTTTTAGTATGTATGTATGTAGACTGGGAGAAGGACCCAGCAATCCACTCCCAAAAATCAATCTGCCATTGAAAATCCTATGAATAGACTCTCCAAAAAGAAAGAGAAAGAGAAAAAAATTTTTAATTGAAATTTTCATATTTAACAGTAAGTTAGCAATATTTCTTTAAACAATACATATTCCCATTGTCATTATCTCTGAAATTAAAAGAACAATGTTTCCTTTAAGTAATAATGTCTGAAGGGCAGAATTTCTTAAAGCATTTGGGGAACCTGTTTAAATAACCTCCAGATACTACTGCAAAAGATTCTGACTAATTAGCAAGGTGATATTTGGTGAATCTTTAGCATCTACAATTTTTCTTGGAAATGAATGTGATATAATTAAATACTACCACAACTGACAGTACAGCTTTGTTCAATAAATAACACTATATTCAACCTGATGCTAGTTCTCAAAACAATGAAGTAGGTCTAATTTGAATTGATATGAAACAGTCTGTGAAATGGACAAATTAGAATAAATCTACGGAGACTGTATTTTCCCATTTGTATTTTAAAATAAAAGTATATACATATCTACATACATGTTGTTTTTAGGTGCTGTCAAGTCAGTATCCGACTCATAGTGACGCTGCATATGACAGGTGAAACGCTATTGTCAGTGGTTCTCTGCTATTCATAGGGTTTTCAATGGCGGATTGATTTTTGGGAGTGGATTGCTGGGTCCTTCTCCCAGTCTACATACATACATACTAAAAACTATGCACGTGTTCCCATACAAAATTTCCAGAATGATACAAAAAGCTGTAGAACTTGATTCTGGAAAGATGTGTATGATTTATTATTATATAACCTTCTTAGTACTTGAGGCAGGGATTTAGCTCATTTGATAAAGCGCTGCTCTACACTTTCTGAGGACCTGAGTTCGATCTGAAGCACTGCAAAAATGGGAGAAGGATGTGGCAGTCCACTCCTGAAAACAATCCTGAAACAATCAGCCATTAAAAACCCTATGAGGGTCGCTATGAGTCTGACCCAACTCGATGGCACCCAACAACAACAACTCTAGTACTTGACTTTTGTTTTCTTTTGTTTTACCATGTTCATATATGTGGTCGTATATTTCCCTTTTTATTTAAAAATCTAGTAAAAAAAAAAGTCCCTTGGAGCCCAGAAATCACTAAGCAAAGGAAAGGGCAAAATAGTTCTACTCTTGTGAGTAAAAAGAATTGTCACTGGATTTTAAACTTAAGGCAAAATCGTAGAATTTACTGTCTCATTAATGAAAGCCCATATTAGGTTTTCACAAGGATTTTTTTTCCTAATGGGAAATTCTAAATATCTGTCAAAAATATTTTACAATTAGGTCCACTGAATAATAACATAATGAGTAATGTCTTCAATATCAGTTCCTCACACAATTATTTATTGCACTGAGTCTCAATAAAAGTCATAACATAACAATAAAGGTGTAACTCAAGGAAGTATTCTGATAGAAAGCATTATAATTCACATTTACCAATGACTTAATACATTCCAGGCACTCTTCTATGCACAATAATTGCACTTTCTTATTAAATCTTCTCAATATCTCTATCTCTATCTCTATTTTACATGTAAGGAGCCTAAAGGACAGAGAGGCTAAATCAGTTGCTTCCCATCACCCTACTAGTAATTTCGGGAGCCAGGCATAAAGCAGGCCTCAGGGCCCGTGCTCTCAATGATGAGGCCACACTGCATTCTGGGCCATGTATACTAACCTCAGTTGACCTAACTTTATACGAGGATAACTCTTAGAAAAAAAGAGTGGATTATATGTTTCTTACTGGTGATTAAAAATGTGGTATTGTCAGGCACCCTGACATATGCCTGAAATCCCAGAGACTTGGGATGTAGAGGCAGGAAGGTGGTGAATTTGATTCCAGAGGCAGCTTGTGCAACTTAGAAAGACCAGATCTCATAATAAAAAATACAAAAAAGGGTTAGGGGTGTCACTCAGTTGTAGAGCATTTGTCTAGAGTACACGAGGCTCTGTGTTCAGCCCCCAGTACTGGGGGAAAGGAAAACAATGCAGTGTTATCTCACATGTTTTTTGACCAGAGCTGAGTAATAGTCAATTCAACATTGGAAAGTCTAGAGACTTCCTATTAGATAGAATGGGCTCCTTGAAATTAAGTCTCTTTTTGTAACTTATAGAAAAACCATCTTTGAATAGGCTGTACATGCATATTGTACATTGTATATATACAATGAAAATTAAGGTTGCCTCTCCTTCAAAGCCACTTACCTCTCTCAGAAGACAACCACTATTACCAATTTCTTATATATACTAACAGAAACGTTTCATATATGTGGATAAGTACGTATACTTAATGTTGTTTTCCAAAATCAAAGCAAACCTCACAGAGTTCTATCTCTTGCTTTCCCCTTAGAACTATTTTTTCAAGTGTTTTTGTAATTACACCAAGGGCTATTCAGTTTTTTTTGTTGTTGTTGTTTGCTTGTTTATTTATGACAGGGTCTCACTGTGCAACCCCCCGTGACCTCAAACGTATGATCCTTCTACCTCAGCCTCTTGAGTGCTAGATTGCAGGCATGTCATATCATGTTGTTCATTTTTGGTACTATCAGGTTGGATCCTTACGTACAACAGAATGAGACACTTCCAATACTGTGGCATGCACACGCTCTTTCTATGTTGCAGCCATTGTGTTTCTTATCATTTTGAATTGTGCCACATCAGCAAAAGGAGGTCCCAGGGGCTTTACTCCATTTCTGTCACTAAGGTCGACTCTACTTTGAGGATGCAACACTTCCCCAGTTATTTCTTGAATGCCTTCCAGCTTGGAGGAGGGCTCATTTTCTGGCACTATATTTGACAGTGCTGAATAATATTACATCACATGGGCATGTCATATTTTATTTAATTATTTCTTTGTTAGTTACCATTTAAAGTGTTTTTAAAATCCTGCTATTGTAAATACAGAACTGAATCATTTCATATATATTAGTAGGACATAAGAAATGAAGTTGCTAAACCAAAGGGTTTGTCATATTAAAATGTGGATAGATTCTGCCAAATAGCCGTTGATAGGAAGCATTACTTTTTGTCCCCCCATACCAATAATGTATGAAAGTGGTGGTTACTACCCATTGTCACCAAAATGTTATTAAACTTTTTGATCTTCACAATGCTAATAGAAGAAACTGATATTTAGTGGCAGTTATTTGTGTTTTTCTCATTAGGAATAAGGCATTTTTCTTTTGTTATTTGTGCTTTAGGTGTCATTGTCAAATCCATTATGAAGATTGACTCCATGTTTTCTTGTAAGAACATTTATGTCTTTGATCCATTTTGAGTTAAGTTTTGTATTCGGTGTCAGGTAAGGGTCTAAGCTCATTCTTTTGCCTGGGGATATCCATTTGCTCCTGAACTATTTGTTGAAGACAATATTCTTTCCTCTATTAAATGGTCTTGGGATCCTTATTGAAATTAGTTTGTCAAAAATTTATTTCTGAATGCTTAATTCTATTCCATTGACTTATATGTCTATCCATATACCAGTACACAATTTAAATTACTGTCACTTTGAATCAAGTTTTGAAATTGGGAAGTATAAATCCTTCAGCGTCTTCCTCTGCTTCTTCCTCCTCCTTCTCCTCCTCTTTCTTCTTTTTTTGTGATACTTAGGGGTAGAACCCAGGGCCTTGCAATACTTTGGAAGTGTTCTACCACTGGTCTGCACTCCCATTCCATTTTTTATTATTTTATCTTGAGAAAGGGTCTCCCTAAATTATGCAGCCTGCCTCTGGCCTCCAACCCATGATCCTTCTGCTTCAGCCTCCTGAGTTGCTGGGATTATAGGCATTAGGCATGCACCCGACACTTTGTTCTTTCTTTCCAAAATAAAAAAAGTATATATATTTTTTGGTTTTAGGGTTCTTTGTAATTTCATATGAACTTGAAGATGAGGTTTTCCATATCTGCAAAGACAGCCATTGGAATTTTAATAAGGGGTTTATTCAGTCTGTAGATTGATTAGCTCAGTTGGTAGAGCACTTGCTCTGTATTCTCTGAGGCCCTGGATTCAATCCCCAGCGCTCCAAAAATGGGAGAAGGACCTGGCAGCTTACTCCCAAAACAATCCTGAAACAATCAGCCATTGAAAATCCTATGTATAGCAGAGAAGCACTGACATACTGCCAGGCATGGCACAGTGTTGGGAGTGTTTCATTATGTTGTATATAACATCTCTATGAGCTGGACCTGACTCAATGGCACCTAACAAATATATATATATATATATATATATATATATATATATATATATATATATATATATTTCCAAGTAAAATAAAACATGTCAACTAAGAAACTTAAATGGTTATATTATCATTCATAATATCCATAAAATAGGAACTATCCCAATGTCCAGTAACTGATAAATGTGACCTATGCAGTGGAATAATTATTTGGTAACAAGCAGGAATGATGTTCTAATACATGTATAAGACTCAGAAGCATTATACTAAGTGGAAGAAGCTAGACAAAGACAAAAGATTGTATGATTCCATTTATATGAATGCAAATCCATAGCCAGAAATAGATTAGTGGTTGCTTAGGCCTGTGAGTGGGAATGAGAAGTGACTACAACTAGGTAAGTGGTTTCTTTCTCTGGTGAAGAAATGTTCAAAATTAGGTTTTGGTAATGGTGTCACAACTGTGCATATGTAGTAACAGGTGAACTGTATATTTTTAACAGGTGAATTTTGTGGTATATAACTTATTTATCAGTAAAGCTATTTTACAAATAAGGCAAAGGGTAACCTAAAGAAGGAGGCTTTATATATAAAGAAGTTCTTAAATTTTTTTTTTAAGGATGAGAGGGATTTATGTGGCTAATATGTCAGATAAGAAAGAGAGAGAGAGAAAGAAAGAGAGAGAGACAGAGAGAGGGAGGGAGGGAGAGAGAGAGAGAGAGGCCTAAGGAGATTAGCAAGTCACAGACAATGTAAACTAGAGTAAGATCAAAAGTAAATTCAGCTGGGGGTACAGCTCAGTGGTCCAGCACTTGCAGAGCATGCAAGCGCTAGGCCCTGGGTCCAACCCCCAGTACCACAGGAAAAAAAAAAAAGTAAATTTAGAGGAGAGGTAGGGACAAGAGCAGGACCTCCTTCTAAATCAAAATATGGAGAAGAGCTTATATACAGATTGAAGAGAGAAAGAAGAAAAATGAGTGTTCACATTTTATGGCCTAAGATTTTCTGGGTCATGTAGAAGGCAAAGTAACATGTTGGAGTGATGAATTTGGTATTTCAGCAGAATGATGACAGTTCAGACAAATATAAAGAATAAAAAAAGACATCTATGTGCATAAAAGGATTTGAAGACATTAGGGATCAGCTGAGTTTAAATCAAAATTTGTAAAGCACTCAATCATCAAGGTTATACATTTTTCTCCAGCAGCTCCTGCCTTCTATGACAAAGATGCAGGAAAAAAACTGGTGGATTAACTACCTATAAAAACTGTTTTGAATTTATAGAATGAATGCAGGTTCCTGCTAAGGCTGGATGTAAAAGTGCAAATTTAATCTGGTATAAAAAACTTGAACATTATTTGGATATGCTTATAACAACCTAAATAGTAAATTTAGTAAGATGATTTAAAATATATTTTAGAATCTCAATGTAGTTAATTAGGATTAAACTTAAGTCACTAAAATTCTTTAAAAAACTTTTAAAGCTTCCTGAGACTCTCATGTAACTTAGAAATAGTACTGAGCATGGCAACACTCCCCATTTAAATGGAACTCTCAAAAATAACCAGGACAAACTTACCATCTATATTTCAAGATACTATAATAAAGTACCATAGACTGGGGTCTGGGATCTAGGAGTCCTAGATCAGGGTGCCAGCAAGATCAGGTTCTGATAAGAGGAGTCTCTGAAAATTGCAGACTACTGTCTTTTCTTTGTATCCTCTCATTGGTAAAAGTTGAGAGAGCTCTCTTACAAAAACACCATGAACCATTTACCCTCATGACCAAATTTCTTCCCAAAGATCCTGCTACCAAATACCATGGAGGGTTAGGATTTTAACATGAATTTTGGTGGTCACAAACATCCTATTACACCATCTAACAAACAGGGCCTTAGGAGATGCAGAAGGAAGCATGGAACAGATTTTTCCCCAAGCAACACTCTTGAACACATGGACACTTGCTATCCATGACGCTTTCCTGTGCCTCTTCATCATAAACGCTGTGAATTAGATACTCTGGGGGTGCAGCCCAGACATTTTATATTTTTAACCAGGTATCAAGTTGGTGCTGATGTTAGAATGATGCAGTTTATCCAAGCAAGTAGGAATTTAAACTGAAAATGATGAGGATGGAGATAAAGACCAGTCAATTAGTTTTAAAAATTGATTGGAGAGCAAGAGAGCACAGGAGGGATAATATTAAATACTTTAGTAATTGAGCAAAAAGCTTAAGTTCCTGACTTTCTGTACTCTGTTATTAGGAATAGTTAACTCTTCAACTTCCTAAGTAATTCAAATCTTGTACTCAAATACCTTAATATGTGCTTGATTGCAAGACAGAAGATTTATTTAATGCGTGGGAAAAATAAAAGAGCTATAAACAGATAGGAAAGGAAGAGAGTAACCAGATCTCACAGGAAACAAAACTGGGTAGTAAATGTCTGTCAAAAGTCACTGCTCTTTCTCAAGTCATTGTTCCTTCTCTGCCTTGGTTCTGTGTCCCTAAATGGCAGATCTGCTCACTAAAGTCCCTAATTGCCCTGTTAGACAGGACTGAATTCAAGGAAATCAAATTCTAATATCAATTCATAATGTCATAATAAACTTTTGTTTTTTGTCTGATACTAGGAGTTGAAGCCAGCATGCCCGTGCATGCTGGGCAAGTACTCAACCACCGAGCTGCATCTCTAGCCCCTTTAATTTTGAGGGTCTTGCTAAGTATTGCTGGCTGCCTCTGGGCTCAGAATCCTCCTGCTTCCACCTCCTAAATTACTGAGACACGGGTCAAGCTCACAATGAACTTTAACTGCGATGAACAATGAACATTAATGCTTCATTTTAGTTACAAGTGCAGTTTTATACTCCTCAAAAAAAAAAATTATAAACTGCTTAAGTTTTATGTGGATTGTGCTCCTTCCTCCTCCCACCTCCACCCCCGACACACGAAGTTTTTAACACTGTTTGCAAAAGTCGGCTGCGCTTTCCAACTCCACCCAACTCCAGCAGAGCCTCCGCTGACGCACTTGCGTCCCCCAGTTTGTCCTGGGACTGGAGGCTCTAGATCCTACCCTTCCCCTACTAGTCCTGAAGTCCAGTGTGGCCCGGGACGGGGCGGGGTGGGGCGGGACAGGACAAGGCGGGGCAGGCCTGCTCCACTGCAGCTGCACGGATTGGGGGAGAGAGGATAAGACCAGCCCAGCTCTCCTCTAAAAAAAATACCCAAACAAAAAAGCTTTCTGACCCTGCTTCTTTCTAGAAAGAACATAACTACTTTATAGGCTATGATACGTCGGATTGGGTGTTTGGAAGCGGCAAGAAAAAAGTTTTCAAAACTTTTGTTCACTCTTCTCCCCCGACGCGTAATTTCCTGATGGTCCGCCCCCAGGCCAGGACGAGGACGCCCCTTCCCCCTCCCCTCCCCCACCCCGTCCGCCTCTGTGAGGCGCGCGGAGCGGCTGCTCCCGGGTCAGGTCGTTGGGGCGGCCACCACCGGAACCGTAGACCTCCCAGCCGGCCCCCGCCGCGCCGCCTTCCCCGCGGCACCATGGACTACCTGACCACGTTCACGGGGAAGAGCGGGCGCATTCTGCGGGGCACGGCCAACCGCCTGTGGGGGTTCGGGGGCGGCGGCGAAGCCCGGGAGGTGCGCTTCGAGGACTACCTGAGGGAGCCCGCGCAGGGGGACCCCGGGTGCGGGTCCCTGCCCCCCCGGCCTCCGGCGCAGCCCAGCCCGGAGGGACCCGGTGAGCCCACTCGCCGTTCGCCTCCCGCGCGGCCGCTGCGGGCCGAGGACTGGGGGAGGCGGCGGTCGCGGCCAGCGGGGCTGGGCGGGGGCTGGGGCGGGGGCGGCGGCGGCAGCGCAGCCTGGGTGGCCGCGGGTGGGGACGAGGCAGGGAGGGCGCGCTGGCTCCGGGGACGGAAGACTTGGGGTTGCCTGGTGGCCCTTCCTGCCCTGCGCTTCCTGCTCGCCGCTCCTAGCTCCGCCGCCTTCACCGCAGCCCGTTCCCGGGCGGTATCCAATCTTTCCCTCCCTCTCGCCAAACCCCTTGTGACACCCGTGCTTTTCGGACACTAAGGCTGCCGCGTCTCCTTCGGTTTGGGTCTGGGTCTGGTCATTGTTTTTGTTTGATAGTTGCCAGCTGTTTGGGATTCATTTCGTAACTTAAAAAGTCCTAACGCTGCGCTTACCCTGGAACCCAGTTGATTTTTTGCCTCGTGTACTTTGAAAGGTGGCGGAAGCCAGAGACTTTTTCGCAGTTACCGTTTACAGTGAGCGTTGCATTGGTTTGTTTTCATGCCTCATGGATTTAAAAAAGAAAACAAAAAACAAAACCACTCATAATGGCAGATGTTGATACCTTACAGGATTTTTTTAAGGCTTCCTTAAAGTGATGTTAGTGTAATACATGTGGTAACTTTTCCAGGGTCCTTGGCTTCCTTTAAGTTAATAAGTTAGCAGACCTCCTGGTTACTTATATTTTGTATTTCTTCCTCGTCTTAATACGTATTGGGGGGCTTTGAGAGTAAATGTATGAGCATTTGAACATTTCAATAATAGAGAAAAGCACAAAATATATAAAATCTATCCATAACCCCACATTCCACCATGCATGTTGAAGCGGTGAAACAATACTGATCTCTGTGTTTAGGTAATTTAAATTGTGAAGAAATTGGAATATTAAAATCTTATTTTAGCATGGCCCTTCTAAATAAATTTTCCTCGCTTTACATAAAATATTTTCCTTCCTTAGAATTCCTGTTCACAGAATTAGGAAAAAAAGAAAAGAAAAGGTTGTTTCTAAAAGTCATTAACCACATGCAGAATCCTCTTAAAGTTGGGACTAGGAATGAGGAACTAACTTTTTTTTTTCCGGGACTGGGGAGTAAACCCAGGGTTTTGCGCATACTTTGCTAGCGCTCTAGCTTTGAGCTGCACCCCCAGCACACACCGCCCCCCCCAATTTTTTTTTTAACCTTGAGACAAGGTCTCGCTAAGTTAACGCAGGCAACCTCTGACCTTGAATTTAAGATCCTTCTGCCTGTCACTGGGGTTGCTGGGATTACAGGTGTGCACCACTGCCCTAGGCTGTGGGAGGGACAGAACTTTAAAGAGTTTGAATAAAGAATTTTTAAAATGAGATTTCAGTAGCCTAATTAAAGACAGTTTTTATGTGACAGTCTCCATATGGGTGGATAATTCAGAAATAAGTGGGGTAATTTAAAGCAATATAATTACTATCTTAATAAATATGACCAAATGTCTAGATCTTTCATTCATAAACATATATTGATCACATAGCTATGTGTCGTATTTTCACTCAGAGTTGCACCTTCAAAAACGATACAAATCTGTTGGAGATGCCTTCTGAATCAATTGTACTTTTTTAATATTCATGGTGCTCCTGTGAATCTCTCACAGGTTAGAAAGGCTTTATGATGTTAACAGAAGTATAACCACAGTCAAGTGGGCAGGTACATCCTAGCATTAACTTCCTGAAAGAATTTGGACAATTTACTTAATCTCTTTGGTTCCTTGTTTGTAAATGAGGTTGGTTTGGAGAAATTCAAAGGTTTCCAATTCTAGAGCTTTTTCTTTTGGAGCAGAACCAGTGAAAATTATGGGTAATAAAGCTAGAAAATAGCATTTAGTGGTAAAAATATGATATAAGTTATGAGACAGAGGAAGAGAGTTCAAGAAATAAGTGCCCTCTCAATCATTTGACCACCCACTGCAGTAATTAAGAATAAGTCTAGCCTCCTCAAGTTTTCCTAACTTTTTTGTTTGTTTGTTTGCTTTTGCCGTACTGGAGGTTGAACTCAGGGCCTCACACTTGCATGCTGTGCAAGTGCTGGACCACTGAGCTTCACCCCCAGCCCATTTTTTTACTTTTTGAGACAGGTTCTAAGTTAAGCAGACTGGCTCTGGTCTCGAACTTGCTATCCTCCTGCCTCCACCTCCCCAGCTGCTGGGACTACAGGCCTGCACCACCACACCCTGCTCAAGTTTTCCTGACTTTTCAGAGGTTGTTGTTGTTAGGTGCCGTCAAGTCGGTATCCGACTCATAGCGACCCTCATAGGGTTTTCGGTAGCATGTATATATTTAAGTGAAAAGTAAGTGGTTCATTTTAAATTTCTAACAAAAATGCTTAAAATGAGAATTCTGTTCTTCACAGCTGCTTTCCACATGGATTTTCGTTTATTGGTTGTAGGGTGATTCATTTCCTTTGTATTCTTCATAAATATCAGTCTGAATGATTTCTGCTGTGATTATCCTTCAGTTTTTTTGTTTTTGTTTTTTAATAACAACTACTTAAGTTTCCTGTTGTCATTCTTCTTTAAATTCTTGAGTCGTGAGTATTCTGGCAATATTTCATGTACAGATACTTCCACACTTACAGTTGGCTGCATTCCAGAATCCTATTTGTTGTTTGTGATCTTAACCCTCACCATTGCATGTTCATTAATGTTGATAAAATACTTTTACCATTGACAGATTAAGGATAGACCAGATAAAACTTTACTCACGTGCTTCTGATTTTACTTTCTATACAAAAATCACTTATTGTACTGTTGGTGTTACTGATTTCTTTACTCTTCTCCACAGTGGCTGCTTTTGATCTTAACCGCTTTTAGTGTTTCCAGGCTCCAGTATTATAGCCCCCCTCAGGAAAACCATTACTGAGAATTACATATATTAAAGAGAGATTATCACACCATTGCTCTAATTAATAATAACAAGAGAAACATGACACAATTCTTACTCCTGCTTATGCCTTGGATTTATTTTTAAAATTTCTTTTGTTGCTTTAAGTATCACTGTTGTTTGGATGTTGTATATCCTTTAAAAGTGTTCACTTTACTAGATCATATGATAATAAATATAGATCAATGGATTTAATTAGAGTCTTAAATTACTGCAATATAATTGTAAAACAATCTGTATCAAAACTGCTCTTTAATCTCACCCTATTTTCTGTATCACTGTTGTTTGGATGTTGTATATCCTTTAAAAGTGTTCACTTTACTAGATCATATGATAATAAATATAGATCAATGGATTTAATTAGAGTCTTAAATTACTGCAATATAATTGTAAAACAATCTGTATCAAAACTGCTCTTTAATCTCACCCTATTTTCTTAGTTGGTGACAGGCTCTTTTAAACACAGTTCAGTCTTATTTTAATTTTATTTTCATTTACTTTTAACACTTTAAAGTTATTTTTCAATTATTAAAGACCCAGTCTCTTGATTTTAAATTTTCAGTCTCGTATTCAATTTAAAGTTCCATGTATCTCCCTCCTCCTAATCCCATTCCGGGTTATATTTGGAGTGAAGGAGAGGTGTGGCCCTGCTATTACAAATTCCTGCTCATCCAGTCCTAGCGCATAACTCCTCTGATGTTGAGTAGTGAGAAGAGACAGAAGCAGGGTTCACTCTTCCATGCTTGGTTGGATCCTTCATCCCTTTGCAGCAAGGTAATAGTAGTAGATAGCAGTAGTGGAAGTAGTAATGGACCCATTCTGCTAAGACGGCTACTAAGTATGTAAGTGCTGACCTCAGTAGTCAGCAACTCTTTCAACTTTGAAAATGGACTTTTAGCATCTTTTGATACCAGCCATACGCTTTACTTTTAAATTGTTGAAATGGAAATTAAACTGTTCTGCTTCATAACATATTTATTAGTGTTTTGCTTGTGTATATAAATAGAATTTAGGAAAAATGAAGTAAGATGGGAACATTAAACTTTTATCATCTGAGCTTTACAGGTCATAGAAAAACTAATATTTCTTATATTTCTTCATTGAATCATTTATACCCAAAGCTGCTGTTTTGTAAGTTTGAGGTTTAAAAAGTTTTCTTTTTATGTAGGTACTTTGCCTATCTTTCAGTTTGCTAAAATATTTATTGAATTTAGTATTTGTGACTGGGAGGTATATAGAGCTGAATTTAAAAGGTTCACATAGCTTTCAAGGTGCTTAATCTAGGAATAAAACAAGAAATTGCATTTATAGACTTAGATTTAATCACAAAGTCATTAAAATAAATTTAAAATAAATTTAAATAATTAAAATAAATTAAAATAATAATGTGATAAGGTCTCTTTTCACTTTTCAGCAGAAAAGCTGAATGTTATGTATTTACCTGAAAGAGAAACCTGAGATTGATATTCTTGTTACTGGCTTACTTTTAGTAATCTTTGGGAATAAGTAAAATAAGGCATGAAATACTAATAGTAGCCAGCATTGTCTTTTGCTACTCTTGCACTGTAGGGCCATTGTTAAATAAGATTTACTTGAACACAAGAACTTCAGTACCATGACAGTTTATCTGATACCTGAAGGGGTACAAAGCCACTAATATGTGAGTAGTATATACACCATGGCTACGCTAGACAAAGGGAATACATCTGAGACAGGATGGAGGAGTATGACATGCATTTCATCATGCTACTTTTAGAATGATGTGGAATGTAATAGCTGTTGTTTATTGCTGGAAGTTTTCATTTATTATTTTCAGACCATAATTCACTGTGGGTAATTGAAACCATGGAAAGGGAAGCTGCACATATAAAAGCTCCTTTCATGGTCACCAGTAAACTTAACCAGAACATAAGGAGTGTCATTTGATGTCATTTGGTCACTAAGACTCATATCCTTTTTAAGGATATATAGGTATTTCTTTTTGTAGCTAGATAATACTTCTTTACTAAAAAGAAGTTAATTCCTAAAAGCTGTATCTAAAGTTAAGTAGATTCTAAAACATTACAAGTTGATATTTTTTGTTGTGATCTTGTTTCAGTTTTAGGTGGGATATATTAAACATGCTTTAATGAACAGTTTCATCTCCGATTTTTCTTCTGACATGCTGATATTTACTCGTTATATTATTTTTACAATTTCCATGTTTATAACATTCACAATTCGTTTTTTCAGCCACATTATTGTAATAATATTGTTTGGTAGTCCTTTTATTTTTTCTTCATTTCTAGAATCTTTATTTTGATATGATTGGCCTAATTCAAGGCTTGTGGCATTGAATAATGTTTTAGTAGGGAGATCTCATACAAGCCAAACTGTTTCCTTTTTCCTTTAGTATGTGATTTGCTTTCTATGCATAAATTGCTGAGTAATTCTTTTAGATTCCATCCATAGTAATTTAGCCAGGAGCAGAAATGGGAATAGTCTGATTCATGTGCCTGCATGTATGTGTATGTGAAATAATCTTTTATGAATTACATCTTTCCTCTAGGGTTCATGTTGATGGAGTAACCTTTCTGTAGAACACCTCTGATCTTAAGATAGAAGGAAAAGAAAAAGAAAGCTAACAAATACAATGTCAGCTGTAAACAATTAAGACACATTATTTCTGTTCTTGTTCCATTGGGTAAAGCAAGTCATGGCCATGTCTGAGTCATGGCCATGTCTGATGTCTGAGATTCTGTTTACTTTTAAAAGTAAACAATTTAAAAGTAGTGGAATAATGAGATTTGTTTTCTTTTCCTCTACAAGAAGGTATATAGGATACTTAATAGCAGTACTATATCACAGTGACTAATTTACAAAACAGTTATATGAGTTACTGATTTAAAAACTGCTAGTGTTAGCTATCACAAGTAGGGAGTTATTTAGGGAAGTCCATTTCTTATGTCAACTATTCAGTATGTAAATTTGATCCCTTTCTTGGGTGCTGTGGCTCATGCTTACAATCCCAGCCATTCAGGAGGCAGAGGCAGGAGGATTGCAAGTTTGAGGCCAGAGGCAGCCTGTGTAATTTAGCAAGACCCTATCTCAAAATAAAAAGTAAAAAGTCAGCTGGAGGTTGGCTCAGTGGTAAGGCATCTGCAAAAGCATGCTTGAAGCCCTACGTTCAGCCTCACAGTACCGGCAAAAAATTAATCCTTTTAAAAGCTCTATTAATAGTGTTTCTGAAATTTATTGTGCATGCAAATCAGCTATGAATCAGCAGGTCTGAAAAAGCCTGAAATTCTCCATTCACAGTAAGCTCCTAGGTGATGCAATGCTATTGATCATATCATGGACTTTTTCACTTAGATTAGGGCCACAAGAACAGCCCTTGGGTGCATGTTAAAGGTGCAGTTAAGAACTAGATGTAGGAAAGGGTCACCAAAGGGGAATATTAGTGGATGGGAGACTAAGCAGAATGTGAAATGCTTTCAAATAAAGGGCAAGAGACTTAGGCAGAAGGATTTAGTTGGTTGCTTAAAGAGAGTAAGTAAAATAAAATAGAACAAAACAAAACAAACATCAAATACACCACTAGTCTTTTTTTTCCAAGGCAGGAATAGTGAACTGGGGAAGAGAAAAGTGATTTCAGTGCATTGTGGAATCAGTAGGAGGTGATGGAGTTAAGACAGAAAAAGCAGATTCTTATGTATAAAAGTTCAGCTATTAAAGCAGAAAGGGTAATACTTAGAGAAGGATGGGCACAAAACTGAGATAAAATTGAAGGGTTTTGTTTCTGTTATGATTATGGATAGTCAGTAGTGAGTGAAAGGTTGAAAATACAGATACTTTCCTCCAGTACCTCACCCTAGAGGAAATAATTTAATCAGAAGAGCTTTAATCTGCATATTTGTGCATTGTAGCATGTTTAGCAATAGCCTTGTGACTTTTACCCACTAGATACTAGTAACACGACCCTAGTTTTGGTAACAAAAATGTGTGCAGGCATTGTGTGATATTCCTGGAAGCTGGCAAAACTTGTCTCTACTTGCAGAACACTGGTATATAGTGTTGACTAACAAGTACTCTGTGGGCTGGGATTTAGCTCAGTTGGTAGAGCGCTGCCCGAGTTCAATTCCCAGCACCGCAAAAATGGGAGAAGGACCTGGCAATCCACTCCCAAGGCAATCCCAAAACAGCCATTGAAAACCCTATGAGGGTCGCTATGAGTCGGATACCAACTCCAGGGCACCTAACAACAACAACAACAAGTACTCTGACCTCATGAAGGTAATATTCTAGTGAGTACTTTTAAATAGCAGAGTAGTTATGAGTGCAGGCTCAATTGGCTCCGTTTGAATTCCATCACTGCTATGTTCTTTATTGTACAATTGCTGTTAATCTCTCTGTGCCTCAGTTCCTTCAGTTGTAAAATGGGGATAATAACAATATCTCTTTAATAGGCTTTGATAGTTGCTGGCAGATTTTTTAAAACAGTATTAAAAAGTTACCCAGGAAGAATCTGAGCTATCAAGGTATCAAGGGTAGTTAGTGATCACTTCACTTCTCAGACATTGTGATTTTGTGATTGTATTTTTGTATTGATAGAAAAATAGCTTATTTCATTATATTCTGGCATTTATGAGTAACTGTTAATATTGATAATCAAAATTTAGAGCTATTTTTCTAATAAATTATTTTATAATTTTAAGTTATTAAAGTATTTCAGTTCATTTTCAAACTTTAAACTGTGTGAATTTGCTGTATTAGTTTTCTTGCCATGAACTGTATTCCATGGTCAGCTCTTGAAAATGATAGAGTAGCCAGGTGCCTGTAATCCAAGCACTTGGGAGGCTGAGGCAGGAGGATTGTCAATTCGAGGCCAGAGGCAGCCTGTGCAACTTAAGTGAGACCCTGTCTCAAACTAAGAAGTAAAGTATCTAGAGGTGCATCTCAGTGATAGACCCTTTGCGTAGCATGCAGGAGACCTGGGGTTCAGCCCTCTAATACTGAGGGAAGGAAGGGAAGGGAAGGGAGAGGAAGGGAAAGAAAAGAGAAGAGGGGAAGGAAGGTAGGTTGGTTTAATGAATTCTTGAGATATTATGAATACAGGTTGAAAAACTACTACAGGTTGAATACTTGTAGTATCCGAAATGCTCCTGAATCTGAAATGCTCCAAAATTCAGAACCTTTTGAATTCCACAAATATTCCTAAATCAGCAAAATCCAAAAATCTGAAGCACTTCTGGTCCCCAGCATTTTAGATAAGTGATGTTGTTGTTGGGTGCTGTCGAGTCTTGTCCAACTCCTAGCGACCCTCATAGGGTTTTCAATGGCTGATTGTTTCAGGATTACTTTGGGAGTTGATTGCCACATCCTTGTCCCATTTTTGTGGTGCTGGGGATTGAACCCAGGGCCTCAGAGAGCACAGAGTAGCACTCTATCAACTGAGCTAAAACCCAGCCCATTTAAAACTTAATATTATCATAAAATAGTTTAATGTTTTATTTTCTCATCAGAAAAGCAACTTTAAGTTACTTAATGGAAGAAATACTATAATCTGGTAGGCAAAATTAACATTCTTCACAAGAATTTTAACATTTTTGTATTCCCACCAGAAATGTGGAGCTATAGAAATGTTTTCTTACCACCAAACTGTGATCAAGCTTTTGAATTTTTGCCAATCTGATGTATGAGAAATAATACCTTATTGTAGTTTGAATTTGCATTTCTTTAATTATGAGTGAGATTTAACACCTTATTGATATGTTTAAGGTCCAATTTTACCTGGCTCATGCCTGCAATCCCAGCAGTTTGGGAGGTTGAAGCAGGAGCATATCAAGTTCAAGGCCAGAGGCAGCCTGCCCAACGTAGTGAGACCCTCTCTCAAAATAAAAAATAAGTAAAAGGGGCTAGGAATGCGGTTCAGTGGTAGAGAACTTGCTTAACATGTGCAAGGCCCTGGGTTCAACCCTTCAGTACTGCAAAAATAAAAAGGGCCATTTTTACATCCTCTTGTGAATTGTCTCATCATATCTTTTGACCATTTTTTTACCTGAGTGTTTTAAATTTTTCAGGTCAATTCTCAAGAGTTCTTTAAATATGATACAAAAGTATGATGTGGGTGTATTTATATACTTTTCCCCTTGGAGATGGAATGTATGACCCATAATTGTCTAAATTTTCTTTATGGAAAATTAATGTTTATAAGAATTGTGGTAGTTCTATGTATAATTCAAGTTGTTGCTTTAGAACATTAGTTCATTCAAATTAGATTCTTGCTCTATGCCAGGCCCTTTATTAGGCACTGAGGAGGAGTTGCAGAACAAACCAAGGCCATGTTTTGGAGGTTACAGTTTAGTGGAAGAGATTAAAAACATAGATACTAGTTTTAAAAACTGTCTCATACAATGTTGGAGATGTAAAGATGCTGTGTGGAAAGACATGTTGGCCTGGGTGATCAGGAATATTTTAGGATACCTATTTTTAACTTTTGGGCTGATAGTTAGCTTAGTTGGTAGAGTGTTGGCTGCTCTGCAGTCTCTGAGGTCCCGAGTTCAAGTCCCAGCACTGCAAATTTGGGAGAAGGACGTGGCAATCCACTTCCTAAGCAATCCTGAAACAGCCATTGAAAACCCTATAAGGGTCGCAATGAGTTGGACACAACTGGACAGAACCTAACAATAACATTTGTAACCATTGCAGAGCTGTCTTTTTAGGGGTTCCAATATTTATTACTACTACTGTTATTAATACTTCATGTAAATTATTCACCCAACAGCTGATCTAATTAGATACACATAAATAAACCCTCGTATGGTCAGAGGGAGAGTAATAAACTGTACATTTTCTAGATTATTTGAGTTCAGGAGGAATTTTTCTCTCAAAACTATAGTTTTCAGTCTTGGGTAGATATAGCATTGTGCTATGTTTATTATCTAATTTTGAGTTTTCAAAATTAGGTTTTTTCCCTTTATAAATGTTGGTGGGGTACAGAGTAATAAGTCTTGCTATTTCCATTATATGACTATTACATCACTTCTGGTTAGACTTTCATAACTTCAGTATTTTATAGAACCATTTAATTAACATGCAATAAAATTATATGCAATCATAGTAAATTAGTTTTTAAAAGTATTTTCATTTTAATCATTTTTAAAATGTTTAGATAGAAATGGCATTTTATCATTTCAATGTAGTAGTTACTACAGGAAGAATAGATGAGATTAACCCTTATTCAAAATTTAAACTGAAACTAGTACCTTAGTATTACTGATAATGAAAAATTAAAGTGAAATTTTTTAACAGGCAGATGAGAAATAATTTTCATACAATTAGAAATTAATTGCACAGAAGTATGCTTATATGTGAAAACATATCTTACTGCATGGTATATAAGTAAGGAAGATAACAGTTTAATATTATACCATAGATTGTCTTTATGACTTAACAGAACTAAGAAGTTTTCTTCTGTGAGGATTAATTGTACCTACTTTAGACATATTTGCTAAATAATAATATATATCTTCAAATATATTTACAATGCATTCGAAATATGCTTTGTTAGGCTAAATATGTAAAATTTAAAAAATTAATTTTAGTAACTTCTTTTCTGTCGACATTTACATGTTTTAGATTGATTTCTGATTCTTACAGTGGTTCATACTGGTCAGTTCCTAAGGCAAGCAGGAAGGAAGTACAATTCCTTTTTTGACTCTTGCTTTTTTTTTTCTCCCTAGAGCAGAGAATCCCAGAGAGCAAGCTATATTAGTGATTTAGATATCTATTCAGTGAGCTCTATTCAGCAGTCCTTGGCATTACTCTCAGAGGAAAATGAATTTAATAGCAGTTTTGCCTCACTTTTTTTTCCAGACACTGGTCAAAAGAAGACCCTAGACAAGAAAGATGGGAGACGAATGTCTTTTCAGAAACCTAAAGGGACTATTGAGTATACTGTAAGTTACTTACTTTTAAAAAAGCAATTTATCTTTGTAATGGTCTTATTTAAGACATTTTCTATTTATACTACAAGTAAATCAAGGATTGTTGATTGCCTTATTTAAAAATCTGTACTTCCTTTTGTGTAACAATAATAATGCTTAAGTTCTTAATTTTGCACTAGAACTTTTTCCTTTATGAGAAATTTTGCTGTGAGCTACAAATATAGTTATTCTAGCAAATATAATATTGGTGGTAGTTTACTGGGAGTCCAAGGTCCTGTGCTACAGTAATTTTTATTAAATTAGACTTAAAGGAAAATATTTGCTGTTTTAGAAACACAATTTTCATTATGTTCCCAGCAGTGCTAATGCTAATTATAGATGGGATACTTAAATAATAAGTTGATAGCTAATTTTCATTAGCTGTGAAAATGTACCTTTTTTCTGTGTTCTTGAAAAGGCTCTCAAATTTTCCTATTGTCATTTTTTCTCATTTGTGATTACTGTGGGAAAAAGAAGTGAGCAATTGACTTTGGTGTGTAGTAGACTGCTTATTTGGTTACACAAAAGG